>BHFT01047094.1:0-47641 GCA_004320025.1 Laticauda laticaudata
ATCCGCTTCCATCCGCTTCCATCTGCTAGGCTTCTATGGAGCATCCGCTTAACATCCTCGCTACGTCCTCTCCCCGTCCGTTCCTTTCCGTTGTTGTCCGCTCTGTTTATGCCAATTTGGGGCACTTTTGAGAGCGGATAACAACGGATGGAACAGTTTCTTGTCCGCTGTGTCCTTTTTACATACGTTTTGCATCCATCGGCCGATGTGACCTGGCCTTAAACTACTATGCACCATCCCTTTCTATAATTGCTGAGTATGCAGCAGGAGTTCATCCTAAGGCACCACTTTCCTGCTTCAAGATTTTCTTTGTATTTCTGAGCATACTAATATCTCTTTTAAGCTTATACAGGTAGTCCTCGACCTACAACAGTTCATTTAAATCAGTGGTCGCCAACCAGTGCTCCGCAGGCCACTGGTGGTCTGCGAGAAAATTTTGGTGGTCTGCAGAGAAATGTCACCCCCAGAGCACCCCTCAAAGTAATTAATCCAGGCTGTGCGGGAACAAGGCTGTGCTTCCACATGGCCTGCGGGAACACTAGGTTTGTGTCGCTTGCATTGCAAACAACATGAGGTAGTGAGGGGAGGGGGGAAAGGGTGGAAGAGGGGGGCTTGCTCCACTAGCCCCACATGCCTGGCCTGGCCACCAGGCTGCTTCTTTCCGCTTCTTTCTTCTTCTGCTTTTGGCTGCACTCAAGGAAAGCAACAGAAGTCTTTCTTTCTCTCCCCCAAACACAGCCAGAAATGAGTCTTTGGGATCCTGCAAGGCATCTTGCTCCAAGAGGCTGCACTGGTGTGACAAGTTTCACAAAGACTCATTTCTGGTGGAGTTTGGGGGAGAGAAAGAAAGACTTCTGCTGCTTCTGCTGCTTTCCTTGCATAATGAAGCCAACAAGTCTCTCTCTTCCCCCCAGCCCGAAAAATGGAGCTTTATTTGGTATCCTGCGATCCCAAATAAAGAAAGATCGATTGGTAGGAAAACAGGGTGAGGAATTTTCCTGCAGACTTTTTGGGGATTTTCCCAGGGTCTCTGAAGACAGAGACCCTGGGAAAATCCCCAAAAAAGTCTGCAGGAAAATCCCCATCCTGTTTTCCTACTGATGGCAGAATACCATCAGTCAGAAAACATCCTCTCTCTCTCTACCTCCCCTGAGAATGGAGCTGAAAACCAGGTTAGGAATGTGGTTGCCTTGAGGGGGTTGGGGGTGTGAGGGACCTGTGTGTGTGTGAGAGAGAGAGAGAGAGAGAGAGAGAGAGAGGGAGGGACGGAGGGAGGGGGAGAGAGAGAGAGAGAGAGAGAGAGAGGAGAGAGAGAGAGAGAGAGAGAGAGAGAGAGAGGGAGGGAGAGAGAACATCACCACCAGCCCTCTGAAGTTAGATCAGATCTTTCTCACTTGCTCTCTCCCACCAACATCAGCAAGCCACCGTCAGTCAAAATTCATATTAGTGGCCTGCCGGATTTAAAATTATGAGTTTGGTGGTCCCTGAGGTCCAAAAAGTTGGTGAGCCCTGATTTAAATGACTGTTCCAATTTATAATGGCACTGAAAAGTGACTTATGACTGTTTTTCAGAGTTACCACCTTTCCAGCATCCCCATGATCATATGATCAAAATTCAGACAGCAGTAGCATTTAGACTTATATACTGTTTTACAATGTTTTACAGCCCATTCTAAGCAGTTTATAGAGTTTTGCCCTCAACAATCTAGGTCCTCATTTAGCGACCTCGGAAGGATGGAAGGCTGTTAACCTTGAGCCTGGTGAGATTTGAGCTGCTAGATTGCAGGCAACTGGCAGGCAGCAGATGTAGCCTACAGTACTGCGTTACTATACCACCGTGACTTGGATGCTTGACAACTGGTTCATATTTATGACAGTTGCAGTATCCTGGTTCATGTGATCATCTTTTGAGAAGTTCTGACAAGCAAAATCAATGAGAAATCCAGATTCACTTAACAGCCATGTTAGTAACTTAACAACTGCCATGATTCACTTCACAGATGTGGCATGAAAAGTCATAAAATGGGGCAAAACTCACTTGACAAATTTCTCAACTTAGCAACATAAATTCTGGCTCAATTATGGTCTTAAGTTGAGGACTATCTGTATATAGGTGTTTTTTTAAATTTCAGTTTTGTCCATTCTCACTGTCAAAGTCTGCTGTTAGGATAAATTTATTTCCCGATTAAGAGATTAGAAATAAAACTGGAACTAAAAATAGAGTAGTATTAATCTAAGGCTATATTCAACAACATACTGAACCATAAATTAGCTATCCACATTTGAAGGCACCACAAGTACATATTGCTTATGTAAGTCTGAACACAATAAAGGACATTTAACTTCTGTTTTGTAGACTGAAGATAAATGAATATGATCTAACTATTGAAGGAATAAGGTACAAGATGGTCCTAATTTACTTATATAAGGAGATCTGAATATTGTTTCGAACAGGGAAGTCATAATTCCAAAATGGGATTATCCCAGGTGCTTCAAAAATACTTCAACATCATCTGTTGCCAGGATTAAAGATTGAAAATGAAAGCGGATTTCCATTTTAACTATTCGTTTCAGATAATCCAGATGTTCAAAGGAAGTTCACTGAAATATTTTCAAAAACAAAATGCAATTGTTATGAAACAAATCACAGATAAATAGTAACAGACTTCTATTTTTTTTGTATTTTCAAAGCTAATATTTTTATGTGAAGAAAGATTATCAGTGAAATTTCAAACAAATAAACCAAACTTGTACAATTTTCTGTATTAAGGTTCAAAGGTTTAAAATGGACTTTTTTATACCCCAAGTTCAAAGTCTATTAGCTTCATGAACACATATAATTAGGAGTAACATTCAGCTGTGCCCATCAACCAAAGGATACAAATTGTGCTTCCCCTGCTAAAGGCATGAGGGTTCCTTCAGACAAATCAGGGACATAAAAATAGACCAGTTGATTCATTATTTCATGAAATATTAGCTGTATAAGGAAGTAAAATGCAAATACAATGAAATATTGGTTTTATTAGATATCAGTACATTAGACTTGAATGAAATGGACCAAATCCCACTGGGTTATTGGGATTATTATCTCTTTTCTTGCTATATCTGCCATTTTCATCTTGATCCCTCCATGCCCAATTATTGATCCCTCCATGCCAAATTATTTTCAAGGGTTGCCCAGTTTTTCTGAGGTACCCAAACTGGACATCTTCATCAATGAGACCAAACCCACTGCAGCTAAGAGTCAGCTGCTAGGAATTCTGTAATTGAGGATGTCTGATTTAACATATTATTCTGGGGATGTGTTGTAGGCCTGCATGAAATCTAGTAACAGTCTGATTGGAATGGGTGATACACAGACTTGATACAAGTCTCATACAAACAAACTGCTCAGCTGACAGAGGCTGAATGGAAGCCTGAAGAGATGATGTTCAAGGAAAAATTGTGGGTGACAGCTGCGAATGAGGCATAGTAGTCTTGTAATGACTTTGTCAGGGCTGGGAAGAAGGGAAGGGCTGCTGTGAGACACCAATTCCAAGGAGCATCAAGAGTGCAAGCATCCATGAAAGTGAATCAAAGGAGGAATCCTTATCTCTTCCCTCTTTTTCTTGGACACTGGCAGCCTACTCCCATAGCCTTCGGCCACATAGCCTGATGGAGGAATAGTTCTCCCAACCAATTGCCCTCTTGAGGTGCTTGGGGAGCCATATCTATCCTCCTACAGATAGTCTGACCAGTCATTTAATAAATGTTTGAAGTTATGACGGTTCAGAAAGGGCCTATCAGCCTTTGTAAAACACTGTACCTCCCCTCCCCATGATCAATGCCCTGCAATCATGTGATCATCACTTGCTATCTTCTCCGCCCATTTCCCCAAAAGTCAATGAGGACACTGGCAGGGCGCAAACATGCACACCCAGCTCAGGAGCTCCCCATCCCGCCATGCAAGAAAGGGACAAGAAAGGGAAGAAATGAAACATGGATTGCAATGATCCAAGCTTCATTTCTCCAACCCAATGCGCAAGTTCCCTTCTGCACATAGAGGGGAGCTGTTTGCCCTCCTTCAACAAGCAACTCTTTTGCTCGGTCTGTCTAATAACCTGCAATCCCTCAAACAGATCAGCTGATCTCAATTGTAGTCATCATGAAGGACTATCTATATTCTAAACAACTGGCTTAACTAATGTCATTTGCTTTGCATTTTATACCATTATAATGACCTAGTGGTTAATTTGTAAAAACTTGTAAAAAACAAGAAAAAAGTCAAGGAAATGATTAGTCCATTCGTGGGAGAAAGTGGCAAGAAAGTGACAAGCAACAGGGAGAAAGCAGAACTATTTAGATCATTTTTTGCATCCATCTTTACACAAAGAGAAAAAACAATTCAACCTATATAAACAAAACATAAAAAAGAGATCAGGAAGACAAGTTAAAATAGGCAAAAAAAAAAAAAAAGGTAAGTGAACACCTGTCCACCCTAGACAAATTCAAATCACTAAGACCAGATAGATTACACCCCAAGTTCTGAAGGAACTGGAAGACGTGATCTCAGAAACACTGAACTATATCTTTCAAAGATCCTGGAGCACCGGATAACTACCAGAGGACTGGAAAGGAGTTGATGTAGTTCCCATCTTCAAAAAAGGGGAAAAAATAGATCCAGGAAACTACAGTCTGGGAAAATTCTGGAAAAGATAATCAAGCAACGAGTCAGTGAACATCTAGAGCAGGGGTATCAAACTCAAGGCCTGCAGGCCTTTTCACCTGGGAGAGTGCTGCAAGAGGCCATGGAGGCCAAAAACGGGCCACACATGGGGTCTCCACACAACCCATTTTTGGCTGACAAGAGTGCTGCTTGAGGCGTCTGTCCTATCTCCCCCCACCACCCCTGCTGGCCCGTGGACGACTACAGTGCTGATCCAGCCCTTGAAGAAATCCAGTTGGATACCCCTGATCTAGAGGCAAACAAAGTCATGACCAAAAGCCAATATAGATTTGTCAAAAATGGATTACACTAGCCAAATCTTACTGTATTCTTTGACAAAGTGACAAAATTAGTGGACCAGAGAATGCTGTTGATATAATTTACTTGGACAGTCAGATTTCAGTAAGATAAAGTAGACCACAAGCTACTCTTGATAAGATAGAAAAATGTGGATTAGACAGCATCACCACCAGATGGATTTGTAACTGGCTGACCAGTCGCACTCAATGTGTACTCGTCAATGGAACTGCATCTACATGGAGGAAAATATGCAGTGGGCATATTTTAGGCACTGTTTTAGGCCCGGTACTCTTCAACATCTTCATCAATGTTTTGGATGAGAGGATAGATGGGAAACTAATGAAATTTGCAACTAGCTGGCAGAAATAGCCAACACCTCAGGCTTAAGATATAGAAGAATCTTGACAGATTTGAACATTGGGCGCTATCTAACAACTTGAAATTCAATAGTGAAAAAAGCCAAGAAAAACCAAATGCACAGGTGGTACCTTGCTCAATAGCAACTGAGAGGGATGGTGGAGTCCTGGTGGAGAATCACTTAAATATGAACCAGCAGTGTGCTGCAGCTGCCAAAAAAGCCAACATGGTTCTAGGCTACATTTAAGAGAGGGATAGAATCGAGATCATGTGAAGTGTTAATGCCACTTTATAATGCCTTGGTAAGACCACATTTACAATACTACGATATTTTATCACTACAATGTAAAAAAAGATGTTGAGGCTCTAGAAAGAGTGCAGAGAAGAGCAACTAAGATGATTAGGGGATTGGAAGCTAAAACATATAAAGAACGGTTGATGGAATTGGGTATGGCTAATTTGATGAAAAGGACTAGAGGTGATATATCTCAGGGATTGCCACAAAGAAGAAGGAGTCAAGCTATTCTCCAAAGCACCTGAGGGCAGAAGAAGCAGCAATGACTGGAAACTGATCAAAGAGAGAAGCAACCTAGAACTAAGAAGAAATTTCCTGACAGTAAGAACAATTAATCAGTGGAACAACTTGCCTGCAGAAGTTGTGAATGCTCCAACACTGGAAGTTTTTAAGAAGAGATTGGACAGTCATTTGTCTGAAATGGTATAGGGTTTCCTGCCTTAGCAGGGGTTGGACTAGACTCCAAGATTCTTTCCAACTCTGTTCCATTCCATTCATTTCTAATTTATCAGACATTCATAAACAATGAATTCATTACCTCTGTGCAATTAAATCAGTTAAAATGAATTTTCATTATACTTAGAGCATTTGATATAAAATATTCATCATTGGCCATTAGTTCAGCAAGCAAGTTGATAGATCAATAGTCATGGGTAAAAAAAAAGCTGCATGTTTGGTTAATTTATTTTTGGGCAATGATGCTACCCAGCAGAAAAATTAACTGGATTATGTCATAAATCTAATATATCTTTTGTACTATGGCTTCAATCCAAACAACTTTTTTTTTGGAGGGGAGAAATATTTCAGATTATGAGGCCTGCCAGATGAATCTTTAAACCAATATTCACAAAAATTTTATGAGAATTAAAATTTGACCCTTTTCTATTTTTAATTATTCTTTTTAACGATTCACTTTTTTATCTAGTTCAGAAATAACCCTTTTAAAATTCACTCTCTCTGTACCAGTTGTCAGCTTTGGAAGCCATATTACCCACCAGAAGCTTCCACACTGCCACATTCCTGTGCCTGGGAAATTAGGAGGGGAGATTTTTTAGAGTGGTTGTAGTTAGACATTCTTCTTTATAGTCAAGGCCATGTTCTTCATGCACCTGGAAGAGGAATGGTTTAAGGCAGGAGTCTCCAAACTTTGCAACTTTAAGACTTGTGGACTTCAACTTTGCTGGCTGAGGAATTCTGGGAGTTGAAGTCCACAAGTCTTAAAGTTGCAAAGGTTGGAGCCCCCTGGTTTAAGAGATGTCTCAAGTTGGAATGGAGGGTGATGGAGTGATGGGTGCCGGGGATGGATTTTGTGATTTTTAATTATTGGAGGAAAACCCGGAACTCTTAGATTTGGGTTTTCCCAGATGTGCCAGTATGACAACTCTAATAAACCTCTTACAAAGTAAGAGTAAGTAACCTCTTACAAAGTCCCACTGATATTGAACACAAAACAAAGAAGTCAGAGAACAATTATAATTCCAATAAAATTATATACAAATGTACGCATTAACTAGGAAAACTTACAAAATTAGATATATTCAAAATTTAGAACTGTCAGATTCAAGTTGTACCCCAAATTTACATACATATACAAGTGTTTATAAAATCTCAAAAGTTCTCTCAAATGGAGGCAATCTGATGTATTCAAAATATTAAAAAAGATTTAAGACTGCAAGGAAAGAGTGAGAAATGTAAACTTAAAAAAACCACAACAGAAATATTTATTGTATCATATACTTTTTTTATAAAGTGCTATAATAATCATTATTGTGGCATGCTCTTTCACTTATCTTTCTTTCTTAGTAAAATATATTAATGTATTATGATATTTTTTAAAGATTTCCTAAAATGATCAATTCTAAAAATTTAAATTAGATTAACGTATATATGGGTAGGAAAACCCATGCATTGCATATTGGGTTTTAATTGAAAATCAAAAGAAAATATGGCTTTCAGTATTGAAATTTTGTACTAATTTTAGACTGTGGTTTTGAAATTGCACCATTTTTTCTCCTTTCATCTTGTTATTTGTGAGATGAGGCTAGTAAACCGAGAGCAAACCCTAATCTAATCCCTAACATGGCACATTTCAAGACTGGACATTAATGTCATAATTAGGTATTTAATGTCACAAAGACTGATTCTGTTTTTTCCATTTTTGCTTTATTTGTACTAATGAATATTAATGAAATATTCATATTGTCATTATATTGTTTCAGTTAGCAATTTTTTGCACCACTTCCTTGGAAGTAAAATCTATGAACAACCTGGGATTTACTTCTCCATTCACAGAAATAGGATTGTGCTATTACTACCATCTTTGTTGAACAAGATAAGCAGTTTCAATTTACATAGCACTGAAATAATTATATCTTTAATTTGAGAGAAGATAATACCATTACCTGACTCTGTACATTTTTCTAGAATATCTCATTTTCAAATTTATACCTCACAGTATTTAATTTGTTGAATTCATAATATTACACAGGTTATAGTCTCCAGATAGCATGGTATTGGGCATGGACAAAACATTACTTCCTAAAGACAAAATGCAGGTTTGGGGGGTTTTTTTGGCACCAGAAGTATCTTTCAATGTCTTCCATCTTATTTACATAAACAAGAAATGGAAGGTTTCAAAACTAAGTATGCATTCAATTCAATCCAAAAATTATCTTTGTAACCCCCCCAAAAAATGAATGTGAACACCAATTTATGTTCCACATGGGAACTGATTCACAACTGAAAACTCACTCTCCCATAAATGGGGACAAGGCCCCTTTTCAGTAAATATGTAAAAAAGAAAAACAGGTGGATAATCAGGAACCCAGTCCAAGCACTTCAGTCCCAGTGACTAGTCCAACTAAAAACATAGGTTTGAAAAAAGGCTTACTGAAGTATACTATATACTATTAACAATTTGACTTTTTTCAACAAACAATGACAGCATGAGACTGGTCTTCTAGAATGAACAAAAGACCTAATTTCTTCACACTGCCAAGTTCATGTAATTTCAATTACAACACAAATGCTATGTATTATCACATCACTCTTTGGCTTAGAACTTGGCTGTATTGCTAACTTTAAAAAATACTCTTCTTGCCTACTTTATCAATGATCAGACCAAAATGCCATATTTGAATGTAGAAAGTGCAAATATACCCAGTTACCTGTGCCTCCAAAAACAAGCCACTTCAGGTGCCAAGACTCCAGTTTCCCAGGAGGTCATGCCCATTGCCAGCAATGGCAGCACAAAAAGGATCCAAACAAGATCAACTGAAAGTGCATTTCCAGAATAACAAAAATGCAGTCGTGGCCAAGCTATCATCTCAAACCACATGCCACCAGATTAATTTAGAATCATAAATACAATTCAAGATAATCTGCAGGAATGCATTTGTTAACATACAAAGTCTGTTGTGAGTTCTTGAGAATATTGCAAAGAATCATCAAACCGGAATCGTTTGGAGACTGTACTGCTATCTTCTGGAATATTCTCTTTATCTTCTTGCTCAGTGCAAGCTCCATTAGACATGGGCCTGTTGTTAATTCTCTCTTCTATGCTCTTATTCATATTATCATAAGCTGGAGAAGAACTGGGGTTTTCTTCAGGGCTATACCACAATAACAATTCTCCTTGCCTAAACCAAGAGTGGGACAGGCAGGCTTCTGCTGTTGGTCGCTCTCTACAAAGTAAAAGAAGAAATATGTAGATTTAAGATCTGGAATTTAGATTGAAATTGAGCCACAAAAATGTATAGATCACTACCATTTAGCACTGACACAAACTATCAGATAAAACTATCTGTCCACTAGATTTGACAGGATAGAAAAGGGAAAGAAAGGAGGTTTATTCCATTCTTCTCTATAACAGTATCAACACCTGATACCACATTCTTCAATGAGCTATGTAATCCTAAACAAAAGCTAGTTACCTTAAATCAGTTCTTTCATCCTAGATTTCAGAAGCTTATCAGCCAGGAAAAAATACTGACAGAGGTGAGAAAAAACAACATGAAAAGTCCCTATCGCTGTACTAATATAGTATTTCAATCAGGGTATGTCAACAAGATTGATCAGTTATTGCTACCTCTGTAATGCCACCTAACTCAAACATTTACCTTCCTGAACAATTAATAGGTAGAAATACAGACCCCATGATGGATCCAAAGCCCTCTTGCCCATTATGAATCAAAATATTGTCCTTATCCTGCCTTTCTTTCTAATGGTATATTAATGTAAACATATTTTCTCTATCCCTCTATCTCTATCCCCATAAACTTACTCAGGATTTTTGACAAGGAGTTTTTGGATGAAATCTCTGGCCAATGATGAAACGGAAGCAAATGTTTCTTCTGAATAATCCACATTGACTTGTGAAATGTTGAGGTATGTTTCTTGCTTATCTGCTCCCATAAATGGAGATTCATGTATAAGCAGCATGTATGAGATTACACCTACACTCCTGAAATTAGAGAAAGTATACTTTTTTCATGGATGTTGCCAATGAAAATATGAAAATGCCAATAAGTACAGATGCTCAAACAGTTTTACTTTTTTATTGCTTTTTCATTTACTTATCAGGGAAAGACATTCCAATTATACTAAAGTTTTCATATACTTGGATACAGATATGATAAAATAAGTTCCTGAAACTTTTAAAGTTTTCCTTGAATTTTCCTCCTAGGGGATCAGGCACCAGGATATTTGTCTCATCAGTGTCTTATAATAAATGTAACTTGATTATATAAGAAACAAAAGCCCTTTCATAAAGACTACAAATCCTGGCAAGCATGTCCCAGACTAAGACACAATCTAATTCTGCAATAAACCAAAGGGAAGTCATCTGCCTGATACTCAATCCAAAAGGTAATTATTACAGTGAACAGAAGCAAGTTCCATATACATTCCATTGTACTTGTAGAGATTATGTGAATCACACACAAAACTTCCAGACATCAAATTTGAAATTAGTGAAGACATGAGCAGAGTTTGAGGGCCCAAAACCTGCAATTCAAGCATATTTTTCAGGACCAGGACTTAAGGAGATGTTCGGTAAGAGTTCTAAAAACACCAAAAAGTGATTTATTTGAAGTGGGACTGGGCTATTGAAGCAAAAATGAGAGGAGCATTGCTTCTGAAAAATAAGCAACTATTTTTCTTATCCATATCCAAATTTATGAAAGCCAGTTTAGTATAAGAGTTAAGGGCACCAGGGTTAGAATTAGGGTGGAGCTCTGCACCCGTGTGTGTGCCTGCCATTCACACATCCCCTTCCCCAAGCTGGGCCACCAAGCTGGAAAGTATGGACCGCTGGTTTATACAAATTTATGAAATTCATATAACACTGAATAGAGAATCCAAATAAATATAAGACAGTATGATAGCATTTCTGACCATTGAGGGAAAGTCAGAAAAACAAAGATGACAAACCACCACTAGTGTTTTGATACAAAACAGTAACTTATTTAACAGATTTTAATTTATATACTTATAGATGACAGCTCTCGTTTAAATTAATCACCAACAGGTAATATACTGAAGCAAAATAATATGGTGATCTGTTTTATGCTGTTTCCCCCTGGAAAAAAAATCACAGGAAATAACCACCTGCCCCAAATCCACTTTCTAGTTCAACTTGTTCCCGAAGGCCATAAGTGTTCAAAAAGCATTTTAAAACCAATAAGCTTTTAAGATGAAACTATACAAGTAAGGTATTTAAAGTTGCTTTAATCTTTTAAGAAATTACCTTACCATATGTCTGTTGCTGTAGTAATAGGATCATAATTTAAGACTTCTGGTGCTGGAAGGAAAAGATACCATTAAATACAGCATTAAAATAATTTTATCATTTGTTCAAGATAATCACTGATCTGCTACGCTATTTTACAATACACTGAGAGTGACATAGCTCACAAAAGATATTATTTATCTACAAGAATGACTGTATAAATTGACTGTATATACCCCATATTGGCTTGATTCACCCAATACACTAAACCATAATGTTGTTTAACTGAGATTAGCTGAGTGTAAACTTACCCACTGTGTTTTGTAAACTATAGCTTAGTGTGCCCTGTAAACCTAGGAATTAATTATTCTGATTTTTCCCATTTATTTCCAAGAATGTTGCCTTAGATAATTTGTTTTTATTTGTGCAAATGAGAAATGATCTTTTAATTTTTTTTTCTCATAATGCACCTGTCCACCAGCCCTCAGGAGATACAGAGCTATACATGATGATCAGTAGCATAACTGCATTTGGAAGCTGAGTGGTACATCAGCATGCTAACTCCTATTACCGCTTGCCCCATTATATTTTCAACTAGCTGTAGCTTTCAGATGGTCTTCAAGGGCAGCACCACAAAGATTGCATTGCAATAATTCAGTTGCGAGATGACCTGGGCATGTGCACTGCCTGAAGGATCTCTTTTAGGTATTGGAAGTGCCTACCATATTTCCCCCAAAATAAGACCCAGTCTTATTTTCTTTTGGGCTTGAAAATAAGCAAATGGGCTTATTCTTTGGGAGGTCTTATTTTTTTGAAGCGCAGCAGATGGTGAGCACAGGGCAGCTACTGCTGACCCTGCCCTCTTCATCCCACTGTCTGCTTGCCCACGGCTGCAATGGGCCAAGCTCTCAGCATGCCCCAGCCTCTATCTGCCCTGCCTGCTGGCCCAGCTCCTGCTGGGACACTTCTCGGCCATGGTGGGTGTTCGCTGGCTGCCAAGCGGCTGCCCATGCTGCTATTGGCCTCACAGGGGCTCTTTGCCCTCCTGGCAGGATGGGTGGAGATCGGGGCATGCCAAGAGCTTGGCCCCTATTGAGGCTGTGGGCAAGCACACAGTGGGATGAAGAGGGCAGAGCCGTGGTAGCTGCCCAAATACTTTTCACTCGGAGAGAGACAAAGCTTTGTCTGCTTGCAAAGGGGACACTTTGAAACAGAGCTAATCGCTCCTTTTCAAACTATCCCCTTTCCAATCACATGAATCTTTGTGTCTCCATCATTTCTCCCTCCGGGCAAAAAGTGTTTGGTCACATGGGGTGTTTGGGAACGGAACGCAGGGAAGGGGAAAAATAAGCATTCATTTCTTAATGCAATATTGACCTGTTACAGGAATATTTCCTTATAATTGTTTGTATATACTCTGAAATTGTGATAATTTTTGATTTTTTATTATGTTGATACACCATTTCTGTATGCAACCTTTTAATTTGCAAAGAGACTGTACCCCCCTTCAATGATTGAAGACTTTACAATACAATAGGGAAATCTTCCAACAAACAAATAATTACAAAAGTAACCCAAGTCCAATATAGACATAATTTTAGGGTTACTTTGTGTTATTATAGGGCATTCATTTCCCATTAAAAATGGTTATACACCTGTGAGGTCATAATTTTTCCAACTTATTTTGAAGCTATGCTTTTTCTGTTTGGGGAAAAAAAACATGCTTTATGGTCACTTGAAGAACACCTGAAGATAAATGTTTGTTTTAGTCTTGAGAGTAAAAGAATTGATATTCTTCTAAAAGTCTGGCTTGTGCAATGTCAGGGAAAATGCATTCAAATAATATGTGCAAATTACCTTGATATTCAGGCGTTCCAACAATTTCTCGTAGTTCACCAAAATTTCCAATTTTCCGAGACAAACCAAAGTCAACTATTTTTATGTCACCGAGGGGACATACACTACTCAATAAAATATTCTGGGGCTACAATACACAAACAAACATTATTGATATCTAAATTAAATGATTAATCATTTATATTATATTTGGAAATGTATATATCATAGCAAGAACAAGGCTACTTATATTGGGATAAACCCAGTGGAATCACTGGAGCTCTAAATGTAGATGGCTGTCAAATATCTTAGTAATAGATTATTTATTTTCATAACAAACCTAAAGATATATCCCAGCCTTTTAGAAATGTTAAAAAGAATTCAAAAATTCTTTGAATTCAAAAATTCAAAACCTTATTTTTAATTAAAATATCCCATGTGCTCAATGGGGGAAAATGGTGGGATGGAAAAAATTTTTTATTTTAACTTGCCTCTTCTAATTCTAAAGTAAATGAGACCATAGAGATAAAGCTCACATACTTTTGACACTTTGCTATTAATCTCATTATCAGCATAAATTTTAAAGTTGTAAAATTGCAAATAGCTACACAAAAGCAGCCTGCAACTTTTATCTGTAGTTTTCCTAGTTAGAATAACTTCCAACTAAAAAGAAAAGTAAATGATAAAATGAAAAACCAGTTTTAGACAAAATCAAAGAGAAAGGAAACGAATGGAAAAACTAAAGAATTGTGTGGAAAACTATAAGCATGCTGGCTCTAAGTACTTATTTAAATATTTGTTTTTTTTTTTAGAAATAAGAATTCTGAATATTTATTAATATTTATTTTATTTGAAATCTTAACAATTCTTTACATGATTAATTGGCTTGTATATCTAATGATATAAAAATTTTATTAAAGATTAAAAAGCCTATTAAATAAAACATTTGATATACTTTAGATTATATACATATATGCTTACTCTGAAATATTTCCCACTATGTAATAGCATATTGCCCATAATTTGCATTGCCTAATAGTTGTAATCTTTAACATAAAAGAATCTGAATCTTAATCAGTAACAGCTGAAATTCTGAAGATACATGTGGAATAAAATTTATTTACCTCCTTCTCTATGAATCCCATTTTCATAGTTATTACTTTACAATTTTTAAAACAGTATCAATAATACTATGCATATTACCTTTAAATCTAGATGCACAATATTGTTTTGATGCAAATGGCAAACGCCTTCAAGTATTTGTCGTATAAGCCTAATGATAGCAGTTTCCTCTATAGTTTCTTCTAGGTCAGGGAGACAAAGATTAAAGATTTCTCCTCCAGCTGCACTGAAAAAATTATATGTGAACACATGTAATTGTCAGCATTTTACTATCAAAATAGAACATGGAAGTCAGCTGTTGGCTTATAATTTCAAATAGTTTCTTAAACATGCTTATTTAAAATATCAGTGAAGATAAACAAAAGTGAATCATTCTTTTATACCTTTAGAAAAATCAGTCCTTTCAAAGATAAAATTGCAGTGAAGAAATTACATGAAAAAATGCAGAACTGAATGCAAGCGTCACAACTGTGAGCTCAAAGAAATGGCATCACTTTCTATAATATTAATAAATATCAGAAAAACAACAACAAAAACATATTTTATTTGAAATTGAAGTCTCAACACGGCCTGTTACTGGTGGCAAAGGAATCTTTTATTTCTAAAATATGGCTGTTGCTTTCCTAGTCAAGTAAGTAACAATAAAGATCATACTCCAGATACATGATGCTGAACATTTAGTTTTGTGTTCTTTAGACTTTCTAGGAACACTTTTTAATTTTTTAAAAAACAATTAAAACATTTTATCCTGAACCACTTTTCATCCAAGAATCTGAAAGCAAACAAAAAATAGTTTGACTGGTATAAATTGTTAATCCACCACAACTTCTTACGAAATGCAAAAAATTTAGTCTTTTTTTGGGGGGGAATACATTTTGATTTGGCACTCTGGTCACATACCTTCCCTGAAGCGATCATATTTATTTATATTTAATACACACATAATTTAAGAAGCAAGATGAAAACAAAATATATGCCAGAACCACAGATAGCTACACATCAATGATTTTTCTTCCATTGCATTCTAAGATTCCTGTGTGCACGCCCAATAATTTTTGCACACATGCAACATACTTTGTTTTTCAACTAACTGCATGTCCTTTGCATTGGAATATGTGATGCAATAAACATGGTATTAGTCCATATACCAATTCCACAACCCATATAATTTTTGCATCATTTTTGCTCAAGGAAAACTTGACCCAAATATACACTTCTACTTCAAAAGAGTAGCAGTTGATTTTGTTAATATCACACCATGAATTCATTTGTCTTTATCCCCCAGTTTTCTTCCATGAAACAAGACAGCTTATATGGGGATCACCCTTCATCTTTTATCAGTATAACAACGTGAGTTCTTTGCATTCAATGAAAGTTACTTATTTTGAACAATATATATTTGTATATACCCATCTGCATCCTTTAAAAAAGTTCACTCATCAGCTATATATTTATTTCAGCAAATCTGACATATTAAGATGTAGTACAGGGATTTTAAAAGAGCTAGAAAGATGGAAGTAAGATTAGTGTGGATATGACCTACACTGATAATATAGAAAGCTAAATTGTACAAATGTGAAATTGTCACACAATATAATTTCACACTAGAAAAGAATGGCTATTTAGCATTGCACAAAATAACTGAACTGGATCAATTAGAAAGGTGGCACAAAAAACCCATGTTAGAAAAATTATAGGATACATGAATCCAAAAATGAAAGAACATCATTTATAAAGCCAAAGAAAAAACTGCATATAACATTTACCTGAAAAATGAATTCCAAAAATTAGGCAGAAAAAAGCAACAACAGAGGCAAAAATCCCATGTACTACCACCCACTTTCCCAACCTTATTAATCTAAAATGCAACTGAAACCCATCTGACTTCCCCCTTCCAATAAATATGCAGATATAGACCACTTGTAGGTGCCTGTGTGTGTGCATGGACACAATCACACACACATTTACCCTCTCAAAAAGGGAGGTAAGGTCTGAGACAAGAACAAAGAAAGCACTGATTAACATAAACTGTCTGTAAAATAAGGTATCTCATTCATAAGCAGGTCCCTGTCTGAATAGATCAACCATTCTTTCTTCCATTGAATAAACAAAATAAAATGTATAGACATTCTCCTTTCTTCCAAAAAACAAAACAAAACAGGATGAAGATAGAAAACAGAAGATTCACTGTGAAATGATGAAATGAACAAAAATGGATTAGACAATTGGAAAAGAAAGGATAAAGGCCTGTATTACAAAAACAGGATTAAATTAGCCTTATAAGGAACCCTTCACTGATATTAAGTATAATCTTCAAAAGGATCCAGGCTTTTTCAGGAATTATGTTTGCAATTATCTATACTTCCAACCATTCCTGGGTTTTAAACAGTTGTTTCTAGTCTTATCAGAGTGTGTAAGCACCCTCTCAGTTTTATAAGTAATTAGTCTGAAAAGCAGATTTTACTAGCTAAGTTCCTGTTTGCACCATCTGTTACCTGAGGACATAATTCCCTTACTAATGCTGGTGAGAGAAGACAGCAGCAGCTTGGTAAGCCGAACAGGTTATATATGCCAATCACAAATTGTTTTTTAAAGTCAAAATAAATAGCAACACATCAACACATGGGAGAAATCTGAAGTCCCTTGGTGATATATTTGTATTTCTATTTCTTTTAGGATTGCAGGGAGCTTTGTAAATCAGTCTTGATTACTAGTGACTCTTCAGCAAGTATCTGTAGTAGCTTGCTCAGAAGTGGTTTGCCCTTGCTTTCTGAGGATGACTGACCTAAGGCCACTCAGCTGGCTTGTTGACTAAGGCAGGATTACAACTCACAGCCTCCCTGTTCATGCTTTCCTAATCACATAAATTCAATCCACTGGTTTTAAAGAAAATGACATTATTTTCTCATAGCTGTCTTGTTATCAGAAGCTACAGCTGACTTGCTTGTTGCTTGGCTGTGTGGTGAGGCTCCTGGACCTATAGATGGAAGGATGGAAGCCTTGGAGTTTTCTACGGCTGCCTTCTATTGCAAGGAAGAAAGATTCCCCACTACTAGGGTAGTTCCTAAAACTCTGGTGCATGGTTTGACCAAGGCCTTAGTTTCTGCTTAGAATCTGTCTATATGTACTCTGTGTGCATGTAGATCCTGGAGGAAGGGAGGGAGGAAATTTAGAGACCACCTATCTTCTTCAACATATTGTGCCCATGAAATAGTGCTGCTTCATGATTCCCAGTAGGCTTTCAGGCACAATGAAAAGGTGCTGGTTGTCATCTTGAAAGTCTTACATGGTATGAGCCAGGTTACTTGTGGATCACCTATTCTTAATGGTTTCTGCTGTGAATTCCCTTGGTGAAGCTATGTTATTTGATGGATGCCCGGAAGCATGTTTTCTTTTTTTTTTTTTTATAAAAATACTTTAGTAAACAAATTTATACAAATACAGTAAAATCAAACTTTCCGCTTATTACAACTTAAGCAAAACAGTGTTCACTCAATCTGACATCTCTCAAATTGTGTAAAATATTCATTCACGGTTACTTTAAACATATAATACAAAGTTTCATCTAATTATATATTACAAATTTAATTACATAGTGTTACTAGTTTCTGTCATACATTTTTATTTGACTTTATTTTATTAATTTCATTTCTACCTTAGCCAATTGTACCAATAATTCCAAATCTCATAATATTCTGATTCCTCTTTGTTCTTAAGTTCCAATGATAGCCTGTCCATTTCTGCACGGTTCAAAACTTTTTTTATGTTCATGAAGTCAGGGGGAGTATTTGCATTTCTAATTTTAGATGAAGGCGAGCCTTTCCACTGTTAATATGTGAAGAATAATATATAATAATTTTACTAATTTTTTGTTTTAGAATTCCCAATAGAAATATTTATGGTTTCCATTCAATTTTAACTTTAGTGATTTCTTCAAGCCAATTACTAATTTTTCTCGAATACTTTTTTGCTTTTGGACAGGACCACTACATATGATAGTCGGTACCCTGCTCATATCCACATTTCCAACAGTTTGCCAAATTATTAGGAAAGATTTTTGCGAGTCTCGCTGGCAGTTGGTGCCAGTGATAAAACATTTTCTATAAATTCTCATTGTAAGTTGCAGATAGAGTTAATTTATAATTTATTTTCCATAGGTTTTTCCAATCTTCCAAATTTATGCTATATCCAAAGTTTTTGGCCCAGATTATCATTGTTCCTTTTCTGGTTTCTTCCTCCATTTTATATCTTAACAAATAATTGTACATTTTAGGAATCATTTTTCTATCTGGTCCCTTTAAGATTTTATCCAATTCCTGTTGATCCAAATTTATCCCGTACTGTTCTATATCTTTTTTGTATCTAGACTGTATCTGTATATACAGCCACCAATCTATTTGTATTCCTTGTGACATTAATTCCTTCTTAAATTTTAGTTTCCCTTGTTCATCTAATAACTCTTTATAGCTCACTGTCTTGTTCAAATCTAAAACATTTGGATATATCACAGCTTCCATGGTTGACATCCAGACTGGAATCTTTGTATAATGGTTTCGTTTTAATTTTTTCCCATACCCCTAGTAATGTGTCTCTAATTTGATGCCTTTGGAAATATGAATAAGATTTATTTTTCCCTTCCCACATGAACACGTGCCAACCAATTTGCAGGTCATGTCCTTCTAATATTAACTCTTTTGTTTTTACGTTTACCTAATTTTTGATCCATGTTGTTATTTCATCCTGATAATAAAGATCCCATCTGGAAGTCCGAACCCTCCCTTATCCTTACTATCCTGTGGAGTTTTAGTTATATCTGAGCCTTTTTCCCTTGCTAAATAAATGTTTTAATCATTCTGTTTAATTCTTTAAAAAAGGTTTTTCCTAATTTTATTGGAATTGTTTGGAAAAGAAATAATATCTTGGGTAGTATCTTAATAGTGGCAATTCTCCCTATCAATGATATTTGAATTTTCCAAATCTTTTTGGATTTTAGTAATTTTTCATAATTGTTTTTATCGATGAATATTTAGCTGTCAACCATACCCCGAGATACTTCAATTTTTTGCTGTCTAAATCCCCAATTTCTTCTCCAGATCTTCCTTCTGTTTCACTGTCATATTTTTTGTTAGAATCTTTGTTTTTTCTTTATTTTTAGTCCCGTCACTCTGCCAAATTCTTCAATTTCCTATAATAATATATGTCCTGTTTCCAGAGGATTTTCTAAAATGAATGCCATGTCATCGGCAAATGCTTGCATTTTATATTCTTCAGTTCTGATTCTCAAACCTTTTCTTGGGTGTTTCTAATCTCTGTACCTCTGCTGCAATAATAAAGAGTAATGGTGATAGGGGACATCCCTGTCTTACTCCTTTTGATATGTTCAGTGTCTCTGTTAGTTTGCCATTCAAGATTATCTTCACTGTTTGAGTGGTATATATAGCTTTAATCATATCCCAAAAAATTTCTCCAAAATTCATTAAATGTAATTAATAAAAAATTTCCAGTTCAAATTGTCAAAGCCTTTTTGTGCGTTCATGAACATTAGCACCAATTGCTTTTCCGGGTGTACCTCATAATACTCTAATACATTCATGATCAATCTAGTATTTTTTCTTAAATGTCTTTGTGGTACGAATCCATTTTGGTCAGGGTGGATATATTCATGCTAAATTTTCTTAACACTCTCCACAATTATTGTGATGAATATTTTAAAGTCCACGTTGAATAATGAAATTGGTCTATAATTTTGTATCTGTTGGTCATTGGTATTCTTTTTTAAGATAAGGGTAATGTAGGCTTCTGTCCATGAATTTGAAAGTTTTGCTTGTTCTAATATTTCATTATACAATTCCAAAATTAATTGTTCCAAAGGTGTTTGAATTTCCTTATATTCCTATAATAATGTATGTCCTGTTTCCAGAGGATCTTTTAAAATGAATGCCATGTCATCCCTGTAGGGATCCAATCTGGTCCTGATGATTTGTTACATTTTTGTTTGCTAATTGCCTCTTTCATTTCAGGCATTGTGATTTCAGCGTTTAACATTTCCTTTGTAAATTCCGGGATTGTAGGTATATTTTTCTCATTCAAATATTATTTAATCTTCTCTTCTGGTGTCTCGTCATGGGTGTATAATGCTGCAAAATATTTCTGGGCAATAAGTTGTTTTTCTTCTGCCAGATGGCGTGGTGTTTCATTCTCATCATATAATGTTTGTATTGTTTTCCTTTCCTTCTCTTTTTTCCAGTTTATGGGCCAACCACCTCCCAGGTTTATTAGCATATTCAAAGTAGTTTTGCTTTACTATCTTAAGATTTTGTGAGATTTCAGCCTGTAGTGTTAAATTTATTTTAGCATGTTTTCTCTGTCATGGTGACTATCTTATGGAATAGGTCCCCTCCAGAGACAAGAATGGCCCTGGCCTTGCTGACCTTCAAGAAGATCATAAAGACTTGGCTTCCTGGACACTGGGGTCAGGATGTTAATAGAAATTTGATATATGTAAGATATATGATTTTTCTTTTCAATGGTTTGGATAATTGTATTATTTTTGTCTCTGTTCACCATTCATAGTTCCACTGGTTAGTTAAATGGTAATAAAATTTGCCAAATAAATAAATAAATCTAGAACAGTTAATTAATTAATTAAGACTAGGAACACATGTAGAGCATAGTATTTGAAATTCTTTCCAACTACATCAAACGGTTTTGTTATGGATCACATGAACAAAAATGAAAAGGGAAGGGATTTGAGACCAGAGGAGTCACTAGCATTCTAAGCCACTGCCCAACTTTCTCTCCCATGAGGATGCACTGAGAGACTTTTTCCTGGATTTATTTTTCCCTGAAGCTGCTGGATGGGATCTGGCCCATTCTCACAGTTGATCTCTCTCTTTTGTTGCTGTTGACTTTACCAGTCAGGCAAAGTTTAGTCCCATTCTGTTCAGTTCTCCAGGAATTTATCTTATAGACAGAGTCATAAGCCCTTTCTTTCCAATATTTTATTCAGTTTGGGGGGGTGAGGGGTAGAAGAGTTGAGAGAGTAGGATTTTTTTTAAAAAATTCTTCAACTGTTTCCTTGTAAACCATTATTAATTTAGGATCTTCAAAAATGAACTTCACACACAATGCTGAACTATAATGTACTATTTTATACTTTACCTGAGATAATGTTTGAAACATTCATTATGGCTTAGCATGGATAGGTATGTCAGGTGTTTATGACTGAAATTGGTAAACTCAGCCAATATGAGCCACTGACCTCTCTTAATCTCTTGCAGGAAAGGACAATAAGCATAAAACAAATACAAGAACTGCCTAACAATACTATTTGAATTTGCCTTGTTCTTTTAACATAGATTTCCTATCATTGAAAAACAATTCATGTTTTTCATAAAACTGTATATTGAAGCAACAGAACATGCACAACATATTAATTTTTAAATTACAACTGAAACTCAAAATGGAGAACACCAAAAAAGCCAAGGATAAGAATTCCACAGATAGGCAAGTAAGTCATTTTAACAAAGGGCCAAACATAGAAAATACAAGAGATCCTCAAATATTGCTTTTCTGATTGTGTTCAATCAATAAATTCAACAACAAGCATGGTAAAGATATTATCAGACGCACAGAAGGACACAGAATATATACTTACTATTCCAAAACTAAGATGATTTCATTTGTTGTTTCATAGACTTCATGGAGATTTACTACCCGGGGACTTGGTTTTGTTAGTTCAAGAACAGCAATTTCATGCAGAATGTCTGCTTTGCAGTCTTGGCCTCTTCTCCTCTTTTTCAGAAATTTAGCTGCATATTCCTGGCCTGTAGCTTTCGCAATACATTTTCTAACCACACCAAATTTTCCTCTGAAAAAAAAAGAAGAAATAAAAGTAAAGTATTGTATCTCCCCAGCCCAAATTAGAAGGACAAATATATTTTACAAATAATATTTTACCCTTTGTTCTTTACAGATAGGAATGTGCTATGTTTTGCATCCATAACTTTATCTTCTGTAAAGATTTATTTTAGATCTGCTACATGTGTGGCCTTCCAGATAAGTCTTGCAATCCAGTCCCAGCTTCCTCATATTGCCTGTAGTGGCAGAAACTGAATGGAGCTGGTATTCTAACATCTGGGAGGATCACAGGTCATTCATCCTTGATGTAAAGCCAAAACAGAGGTCTTTCAACAAAATGTTTAACTGTGATCTACATGGCAGCTCTTACCATAGGCTCAGTTTACTATCTCTTTGCTTCTAATTCAGCATTTCTCGTATCTCAATTCCAATTCCTTCTCAAATGTATATCCTAGAAACAAACTACATTTTGTAAAGATTGTGCTCAGTTTAACTGACGTAAATGAGATGAAGATTAACACCTTGGAACCATAACATTGCTTTTATACAAAACTATCTTAATGAGTTCACTATTATTAAAACAGATTTTAGTAATCATTGAAGATTTTAACGATAATTAAAGTAACATTATTATTGAACATTAGACAGTAAAATTATGCTAAAACATATTGAGAGTGTTAGAACTACTTTTCTGAACACTGAATATAGAGTGCAAATGATATTCAGGACAAAACTATGAAATGGTTTTATAGCACTTCAAATATTAATGCTTTACCCTATGTCAGTTTTATATTGACAAATATAAATATAGAGTCATTGAGCACTTTATGCCTCTATGAAAATAATATTAAACCAGACTAATCAAATATTTATTTCAGTCAATATTTAACCAGAATAAAAACATACAGGTATTTTTTGGGAGATCTATGAAAATACTACTCCCACCCAAATTCATTTAGAACTCTTTCCCAATCATTTAAAACATATACTTTGCTTAAATTCTCCTCAGATTTTTCATTTGAAGAGGTCTTACATTTTTTTCAAAACAAAAAAACTCTAGAACAAACACAAAGCCCACGAGCCAGATCCAGCCCACTGAGTACTTAATCTGGCCTGTAGGGCCACCCTGGAAGCAGCGAAGTACTGGCCTGTGGCACCTCTGCCAGTGAAAATGGAGCTCAGGATCGAGCTGTGTTTTTGCTTGGCAGAGCATTCAGGCCAGCACAGGCACCCCCGACATGAGTGATGTTGAGCTGGCTATGCCCACCCTGGCCATATCCACCCCAGCCCTGCGAGGTCAAACACAACCCTGATGCGGCCCTCAATGAAATCAAGTTTGACTCTCCTGCTAGACTAAATTTGTGATAGCTTTGCAATAATAAACTGGCATGACTTTTGAACTGAATGGGAACAAAAGAGTTTTAAAATCCTGATTATGTTCCATCAAGCTGTTGTTGACTCTTAACCAACCACATAGATAGATTTCCTCCATGACAACTTTTCTGTAATCTGATTTTTAAGGTCTATAAGTGATGCATCCATTGCCACTGTAAGTGCTGGTCATTTTCTTTCTTTCCACTATTCCCAGAATTAGAAAGTTCAAATTTTAAAAAGCTTTTTCCAGAGAGCTGGGTCTTTGTATAAGGTATCCAAAGTGAGGTAGTCTGAGCCTGATCATTTGTGCCTCAGAACAAGATCCCTGGATTGATTTCTTTGATGATCCATTTCTTTGTTTTCTTGGCTGTCTATGTTTTTCTTAGCAATTTCCTCCAATAATCAGTACTCTTTCTATCATGTTTCTTCAAGATCCAGCTTTTGCTTCCACAGAGTGTAACAGGGAATGCAACTGCTTACACAACTCTGATCTTTGAAGACATAGGCATATCACAGCATGTTCCAAAATGTTCATGGCTAATCTGTGGCATATTTCAGGATTGGTTGATCCTAAATGGCACAAGCTGTCCACTACTTTGATATCTTCACTATCAGTTCTAAGGCTGGTAATTCCACCTGCTATCATTAGTTTGGTATTCTTTATATTTAATATCAGTCCCATTTTTCACAGTGCACTTTTATTATAGGAGTTTGCACATCTTTTGATTTTTGACTATCAGGGTAACCAAATCCTTGAGCAAAGTGTGTGTGTGTGGGGAGGGGGGGCTTTCTATTAATAAGGTAGAACCTGGACCAAAACAGATTACATGCTGCTTTTTGTTTTATGCTGCTTTTTGTTTTATCTTTTCCTTATTACCCTTTGTCACAGAAGAAGTACAGAAGAACTAAAATGACTGCTGTGGAATTCTTATGACCCATTTGCCTGTATACACATTTTAAGAGCAAGGAGGAGAAAGGAGAAAGTAAACAATTAAAAGGAGGAGTAAACAATTAAAATCAGGGAAGACTTGAAATAGAAGAAAGGGTCAAAGACAAAAATACCATCTTTGCTGGCGATTAAGGACCCCAAATAGCGCTATCTATAAGCATACCTTGATAGATAAAAAAGGTAAAGCAAAATTAAGAAACTGGGCATGTTGAAACAACAACTTTCCTGATAAAATATCTCAAAGTCTCCATACAAAAAACAATTCTAAATTGCTGGTGAAAAACATGCCATTTTTTCCTTACCACTCATTTCGCTGTAGAATAAAAAATGTATGCTGGTAAGCTTGTGTTTTTAGAAGAAAACCACATACTGTTTAAAAACCAAGTTGACCTTTCAGAAGTAAAGAAAAATGTATTCCCTCAGCCAAGTTAAGAATGCCTGAAAACCAGCATTTTTATTTTAGCACAGAAGTTTATAGGAATGCTCAGAAATACAACACTAAGATTAGACAGGAACAGAATCAGGAAGTTGAAAGTTTTAGAAGATAATTAAATGAAAAGTATATGCTGTGGGCATCAAAACTTTTCTAGCTAACCCATCCATACTTTAAAATATTTTTAAATCCTTACTCCACCTATATTCATAAAACTGAAGACAATAAAATGCTACCAAAAAATACCTAAAACATTCTTGAAATTAATTTTTACCGAGTAAGATCTACACTATGTTATGAATTAGTTTTGAAAAATGTCCACATTTCAAGGACAGCTACTTGAGACTACTTGTTCACAAGCAATCACTAATATTAAATTTAGGGCCTGACAAACATAATTTTAAAATATTCCATAAGTTGGACTGGAGTGTGGAAATTGTAGAATTTGTAAATCTTGTATATGTAAAATAGACAACTCTTATAGCAGTCAAAAACAAATTTAAAATATATTACCTTAAAAATAAGTTATTTTTTTCTCTGAAGTTTCCTCCTGATGTAAATATGCATCCATTTTGAATGATCTTATTTTAATTAACAAATAAAATGCTCTAATAAAATTATGTGCAAATTTGGGAACAACTTGCAAGTTCATGTTTGTTTCTTTCAAAAAAAAATTCAACAGTTCTCATAAGACTCTATTATAAAATGATTAAAAGAAGAATTTTCCAAGTAAACACCCAAAAGAAACAAAAGATGCCACATTCTGAGGTCAGCAACTAAGTGGTGTACTGAAGTACAAACAGAATAGTTAGCACAAAGAAACATAACTTTAAAAACTCACCTATTATTTCAAGGTGACTGATTTTTTACAAATGCAATGTGAGCCAGCGAAATTCAGTAATGTAATAAAGCTTGGATTTTCTTTAAGTAATTATTATTGCTTCATTATACATTAGGCGAAATTAGCTCAGTAAATTTGCTGGCACTATTACAAAAAAAGGAACTACTTTATTTTCCTGAAGACAACCAAACATAACTTATGCATTAGGGTTGTGTAATGCTTGTCCTTTGATTAGGTAAGTGCTTTGAAGAACATGGCAGAAAGTATATATATGTCAGCAAGTATGCATTCAACTTGCCATCAGTTCCTATACAATCTAAAACAGAAGAGGAATTGTGGTACATAAGCTAAGGCACTGAAGGTCACACTTCACAAAAAATAATGAACAAATTTCGGGAACTTTGCATGGCAGTTATAACCAGAAACATTCCACGTTTTTATAGCTGTTCATGAGGCATAAGTATATTGTTCACTTTTTGCCTCACATATCCACTCCTGGTTTTTCTTCTTTTGACCTGACGCCCATCTGCAGACGTCTCTTTTTTATTATTATTTTGGCTACCTTCAAATTTATGATACTTCAGACAAAGGTTTTGCTTATAAATGTACACATTTATCTCAGGCATTGCCAGATGTAATTTCAAGTCAGATGGAGATATAGAACACATTCATTTTAGTTGAAAGTATGCACATTAATATTCCACGTTATGCTCAACACAAATGAAAGTGACAGACACATAGGTAAGTTAGAAATCTTTAAGTTTTCTTAGTGTTAAATGGAATACTAGTAAGATGGAGTTATTGTTTGTCCATCAAGTATCTTTAGACACAGTGGGACTACTCCTGAAGAAGTAATCTTTTGACCTGGCAGCTCTTCTGGACTTACAGATCCTGCTAGAAGAGGTAGAAGCTGTGACTATGAGGTTTTTTGCCAGCCTCAGCTGGTGTGCCAGTTGCAACCTACCTAGAGAAAGAGGCTTCTGCTTATACTGGCTCAAGCACTCATTGCCTCCTACTTAGATTTCCTAAGTGTGCTGTGCATGGAGATGCCTCTGAACATCATCAGAAGTTGCAATTCTTACTGATGTTCATTAAAGGGAGCACACTGTACCAGTATTGAAGGCTATGAACAGACTTCCATATCTAATATAAAGCGCAGATACTAATCTATATGGTAAGACCCTACATTGTCAGCTACTCATCTGCAGGATCCTACTCTCCCATTGGAATAATTTCAACTACCCAGGAGAAACTATTAGTGAAATTAAATACCACAGACAGAAAAGCACACATTCTGTTAGAGAGAAGTTCCCTGAAGATGGGCTCCAGCATGAGTCTGAAAGCTTAAGAAGACAAAACCTCTGGTCCTGGTGTCGACCAAGACTGGACCCTGAAACTATTTAGTATGCATCATTTTAGTGAAATGAGGGGCTTCAGGATCCAATTGTCTGCAAATAACAAGAAGCAGGAGAAGAGGAGGTAGCAGCAGGAACAGGCAGTAGGTAGCAGGAGTCAACCAATTTGGAATGCGGTTTACTTGCTTAGTTACACAGTTTTCCTATCTGGCTACTTTCCTTTACAGTCTCCAAAGAAAGCCGAGTGGCTATTTATTTATTATTTATTAAATCTGTGGCTATGTGTACATAATGCATTTAGGAACAAAAAAGATTAGCTTCTGGAGCAGCTACAGTATATGAACCTTTAACTACTTTAACTATTTAAAAACAAGTGCCTTGTAATCTGTTTCCCTGCACCTTTTTCCCCAAAACATTTGTATATCTCACATTTCTATTTGCTGTCACAATCACCACTGTTCCTGTGAAACCTCAATAGGAAGTAGAATTTTTATATGTGATCTAGGACAGGGGTCACCAACCTTTTGGACCTCGGGGACCACCAAACTCATAATTTTAGATCCCAGGGACCACTAACTGGTTCTATGGGCATGGCCTAATTTGTGGGTGTAGCTTGGTGGTCATGTGACTGGGTGGGCATGGCTTGTATGTAAATATTATAAAAATTTATGTATTGATTTTTTATAAAAAAAGAGAAACTTTTACCCAAAGTCAGGCACAGCAGGCAGGCAAATTGAGTTGCTCACAGAATCATTCAGTGATCTATCTATCTGCCATCAGCTAGCTCAGTCTGTCACATAAAATTTGCTTGCCGTGAGTCTTAGAACCTTCAGTCCTAAGGGAGGTTCAGCTGTGCTTAAAAGCAGAGCCAAAGATCTAAAGACTAGCTAGAAAGCAACAAATGCAACTATTTCCTGCTTTCTAGCTAATCTAAATTTCCCGCACAGCAGAACAGCTGATGGTTGGAAAAAGGAAAAATAGCAATTTAGCAGACAAGTTTGCCAGGTCAGGAGTGGGCCAGATGGCTTCCCGCTGGCCATGTCTAGTGTTTGTGCACAGCCTGGATTAATTGCTTTGGGGGGTGATCTGGGGGTGACATTTCTCTGCGGCCCACCAAATTTTTCTCATGGCCCACCAGTTGGTGACTGCTGATCTAGGATATATCACTTTTAATTGGATTTAAAGAATTTTTCATAGAAGCAATCAACAAAATGAAAACACTTGGCATATACACACAAGAAGCCAAATATAATTCAGTTCAGTATAGGAAATTAAACTAGTATAAAATCAATATATATTCTATGCATTTATTGTAATAAAATTATTAACTATTAACTCTAACTTAAAATCCAGTATATTCTAAGTTTCTTGGCATTGATTATACCTCTTATAGTTAGACATTTTAAAGTTTCCCAGCTAATGTTTAGGAACACCAACAACTTTTTCTTTGTTCAAAAGCTGTTCTGCAAATATTTGGATAGAATAACACACACTCTATAATCTTGCCTCACCTTAGCAAGTCTATATTATTCAACAGCCCCAAGAACGTATATTTTACAAAAGTGGTGAATATCAACCACCTCAATACATACAAAAAAGCTGCTCCCAGACCCTCTTCAGAAGGGCCAGGACGCACTGCACCATCACAACACTAAGAAAAGCAGAATAGAAATGGCTTCTTGACATCCTTCTCCATAACGGATATCCAAAAAACTTCATATTCCAACACACAGCACCCAAACCACATCACACTGCCCAGCCAACCACCATACAAAAACTAAGGCTACCATATAGAAAAGGGATGTCTGGAAATGAAGCCAGAATCCTCCAAACCCTAGGAATAGCAATAGTTGACAAACCGACAGCCGGGATATTTCCAGGAATTATCCAGAACCAAAAAAGTAAGAAATATGAAGGATGAAAGAAACAATGTAATCTACAAAATCAATTGTAATCATTGCAACCAATTCTACGTGGGACAAATGTCAGTTAAAAAACAGGATCCACAAACACCAACTGGTAGTCAAATGCCACAATCCCAAATCCTTAAACCCACACTGACACCCAACAGCGCCAGTTTGATTGAAGCAACAAAACAGCACTGGCCATGTTATACCCACCACACTTGTGAGTTCATCAAAGCCTGGCTCTCCACAAGCCATTCCATCAACATATTGACCTACAACCAGCCTACAAACCTCTCAGAATCCAGATCAACCGCACAGCCAACCAGAGACAGCATCGACCTCAACCAACCCATGCAACACCCCCCATCAGCAGTTCACCTCCAAAATGACGTTGACCTGATGTAACCTTCCTATCACCTGACCAATCACAAGATCTTCACTTCACACACTCACACTGAAGCCCTTATAAACAGAATACTGACACTGACATCCCCTAAACTCTACTGAAAATGTTATCTATCCTGGTAACAAAATGTTCAGAAACCAACCCACCGGTTCAGAGAATGAACCTTCACCCCCAATTTATATTTTGATTACAAAAAAATTGATCATGTTCATTTTTTTATTTTCAATATAATTTTTCTCAAAACAAAATATGCACCACCGAAGACCAATCCTGTTTACTTTTTTTCCTATTAAGAACAAATAAGATTAATGTTTACTATATCTACAGTGCTAATTAAAAGAATTAAAAGACCACATTGTTATATGAATGTTCATTAATACATTCTCAGAACAGAAAGCCCATGCTAATTATTTATTTTACAATAATTGACATGGAATACTAGGTTGACTTTAAAACTATTCCAAAGCTGTATTCTTTGTTGTTGTATAGTAGTTTCCAGGAACTCCATAAAACTTAAATAAGTTTCTATAGATAGATAATAAAGAAGGAATCTGTGAATGGTAAAGTATTTTTGAATAAATTTAAAGTAGCAGTCCCCAACCTTTGTGGCTTGGTTGCCTGGCTGGGGAGGGAAGGAAAGAGGGGAATTGGGATGCATGAGCAGTGGGCCAGCACGCGTTTGTGTGCAGCTTGACTTGCATGAGTGGTGGGCTGGTGTGCATGCGTGCCTAGCTCAACTTGCACACATTGAGCTACACGCAGGCATGCTGGCCCACCCCTCACATAGCCAGGTTGCAAATAGGCCACAGCCCATTAATGGGCCACAGCGTAGAGGTTGTGGGATCCCTGATTTAGAATACAGATAATCCTTGACTTATAACCATCTGTTTAGCAACTGTTTGAAATTATGACAGTGCTGAAAAAAGAGATGTGCTGATTTATGCCCAGTTCTCACAGTTTCCATCACAGTTTCCCTGTGGTCATGCGATCAAAATTTGGCAACTTGGCAATTGGCATGTATTTATGATATTTGCAATGGCCTTGGAGTCATGTGATTGCCCATTTGCAACTTTTCCAGTTGGCTTCTGACAAGCAAAGTCAATGGGGGAGACCGGATTCAGTTAATGACCGTGTGAATCACTTAACCAAAATGTAAAAATGGCAAAAATGTAAAACCAGATGCAATTCACTGAACAGCCACTTCACTTAGCAATGGAACTTCCAGTCCCAATTATGACTGTAAGTTGAGGACTTCCTCTATTTCCAAAAATATAAACATTAAGCTATTAGGTAAGTTCTAACATCACTGAAAACTTTGTATTTATCATGAATATGGCTATTACTAATATGAAGAAATTTTCACAATAGAGTTACATGTGTTAAACATTCCTATGAGGAAGGAACTATAGAGTTCTTGCAATATTGTTTTCCTCTTTTCATTTCTCATCTTGGCAACAGAATAGGCTGCCCAAACACAGAACATGATTTTTCTTTCATTAGTTCTAGTTTTAAAATTATCTAGCAATTCTAAATGGAAGAAAAGCATATTACTACTCTTAAGAGTCTGTAGGTAGATCCACTAGCTATTCAATGTTCATGGGAACCTAGGCATAAAGAAGGATAACTTTCTTAGTTTACGACAAGTTCTGTAGTAAACACTTGGAAGCTTCAGACTTTTTCCTATTGCTTCCAAAAATCTTTGAAGATCAACATAAATTAAGATAGTGATCTTTGTCTTCTCCCCAAATCCTTAAGCATACTGAAGACACAAGGCGGCCTGATTTTCCTTCCCAATATTGTGGGAAACACCTTCCACACTTCAGAATTCTCTGTAATGTAGATGGGCAAATGTAATTATTTTTAATCTGATCACAGAAAAAAAATGTTTCTCATGTCATATTTCGTATATCAAAATGTTCCACAAACTGCTTTTCTACGGGGCCCTGAGTGCAACTTACTTTAACAGAGCAAGATCAATGCTATATGCAAGATTCAGAAAAACTATAGTTTTAGAAAAAGCTGAAACTGAAGCTGAGCACACACATAGTGGTTAGCCTGTTCTAAGACAGGAGACCAAACTGTTGTAGTAGGCTTCAATAGAGAGTTGTTCTAGACCCTACTCTTTTGATAGGAATGGGACTCTTTTCTTCATTAACTGGTTTGAATCTTCTAAAAAAGGTGCAATGACAAGCTTTTTATTACAGTACATTATGCACTGATACAACAGAAGTTAAAACAAGATCAATATGAAAAAATAATCCCTGGGCTATATACTTACCTTCCCAATTCCTTGGGTTCAACTTCATAGAAATGATGAAAATTATCTGCCTTTATCAGTGTCTGAGGAGATATAAGCAACAAGTCCGGGACGTTTTTGTTCTCTGATTTCCTCCTAGACATACTTAATGCATGGGGTCTCTCCAAGGTCCGTACTAATTTTCACCTGTTTAAAGAAAGTTGTATTTAGATAAAAGTATCCCATAATCCTAATTGTTTCCATTCTGCCATTTGTTTTTATTTAATTAGTTAAGACTCCTATTGACTCAGCTGAAATAAGTTCTTGTCTTTTAACAGTTTTTCAGATCTGAAAAGAAATTATTTTAATTTATAAATTCCAACAGATTTATATAAATCAATCAAGCTCAATTTTTAAAGGATTAATAAAATTTTAATAATTGTTCCAAAGCAAAGTGGCTATAAAACCAAGCAAAACTGACCCAAAATGTGATGTGATAAAAACAAAGCTTTTCTGTTATTTTTACAATTATTTCATGAATGAATTAATGATACTTGGCATTCACAAGATTGACAGCTGTTTTTCAAACAGAGTATCTTCTTTGTCTCAACCAGAATTCTTTGAGTTTTAGCATCAACTAGCAACTTCTCCCTCCAAATCCTGCAAATCTACTATGGAGGAAAAAGGTTTATCTTTAAAAAGACTGCCAGAGAAAAAGAGCAAAAAGTTTTGTGCCAAGGTTGGAAGAAGGTTGGAATGTCTTCAATCACCGAGAAAAAGGAAAACATCTACAAGAAGCTGGGAAAAAGGCCAGAAAAAGAGCCAGAAAAAGCAAGGGGACTTTAGCTTCAGGCATCAGGTCATCATAAGGAATAGGAAACTAGTTAAGCTAGAAATATTGCATAAGGTTACTTTTTTATTTTAACAGGGTGTGTGTTTAAATGTGATTTATTGTCTCTGGTTATTACTGTCTCTACAAGCTCAATTCTCAAATGTTTTATTCAAATTTACATTAAAGTTGCTTTTATATTGGTAGCAGATCTATCACTATGATCTACAAAATGTGGACCTTTTACTGACTTGCATGATTATTTTTCATACTGTCTTTTTAACAGTTCTATATTTCAACTCCTTTTGAACTGAATGCTTTGCATACAGCTACTTAAAAAGGATTTGTTACATTTCATTTTCTCGCCTTCCTTTTTAAAATTTTATTCTATGTATCCTTTGTCAAGTTGGCCAATCTTCTCACACAGGTAAAGGGGCCGATTTCCCTAGTAATACCCCTAAGTATGACAGGGCCAGAAAGGGGTACCACAGTACTTATTTTCATTTTATCATTTTTCCTCATTATATCTCAATAAAGCACAAGGGCTATGAAAGTCTTTTCACTCTCACACACAGAATAGTTAGGGGGAAGTGTGTCACACCCCTGAAGGCTAGGTGGAGGCAGCAGTTAGGTGCAGACCAAGGCAGGAGGTGGAACTAAAGCATGTAATTCCAGAGGCCCATGGGAGCTGAGATGTTAAGACTTCCAGTGTTTCATCCTTCAGGCTCGAGAACACCAAATTTACAAGAATATTAAACTGGGAAGCTTTAAAATTATAATGAATGTTTCCATATCTTTGTCATAGATACTTCAAAGAATCTGGCCATTAGGGGGAAAAAAGTCACCAGAATAGTCATGTAGCATGATAAATCTGTGTGCTTTTCTAGTTAAATAGGACAAATCATTGCCAAATTATTTAACTTTTCTAGTTAAATAGGACATCAGAACATTTTACTTTCAAATCTTAAATTTATAGAAAAATCATATTATGGGGAGGAAAGGTGTTCCTCAATACATTGTACATCTTGTAGTTTCAAGCAGTCTGAAATAGTGTGAAAGTTTTATTATAACAAGAATTACTGCACATATAAAATGTTCTTGCCAAAGAATATATTATGGCTTCCACATGGAAGTGTTGCTTCAGTAAGCTCTCATTATCTTTAAGCATGGATGGGACCAAAAGATGTGTATCATTTTTCTCCAAAAAAAAGTGCTGAAACAATTCTGTGGAGGTATAATTGCCAAGATAGTCAAGTCTTATAATTAGCACTACTAGTTATTAGCAATATTGTTACATTGATTCATAATTCTATAACAGAGTATGTTATATAACATACTATGAGTGACACCAAATTATTTAAAATTTGTAAATGGACTAGGAAGAGTTTAAAATGGAACTTGCAAATTACTGTTGTGAACTACTCTAATTCGAGAATGAGTGTCTGCTCTCTTACAAAGCATTTATGTACACATTGCACATATTTTCTATCATTATAGATAATCATAGTCTTATAGCAAAACTGAGGCACATCTTACAGAGCCAGCCTTGTAAATTTGCTGCTCATGCATTCTACGAAGATAATAACTAGGCCTAAATAGGTGGCAGCACTTAGCCAAACTTTATTGATCTCAAAAAACCAGTCAGGGCCTATAAAGTAGCTATATGGAAGATTATCAGATAAACCCAGAACTGTAGGCTAGACTGGGAAATTAAAAAAAAAATTGCTTCAACAGCAATAAAAAACCACTTCCATTACCAAGTGGCAAACCACTTCGTTACTGTTACTTATTGTCAAGAAAACTACATGGACATATCCATGAACTCACCAGAAATCAAACTTGATTTATAGGAAATGTTACCTTAACTATAATTGTTTAGCAGGACAAAAGATTCATCATAAAGACTTCCAGAGAAAAACATTTATGTTTTTAAACTTTGTACCTTATTATAATCTGTTATGATTCATAAATTATGACATAGCTTCAGTTGCATTCTCAGGAATACATCTTAAGTGAAAAATAATCATTTAGGAATCTAAAACATTCTAAGGAGTAGGATAGTTTATTTACCTAAAATAATTCTAGAATTAACAAAATTGGAACTAGTTTTAGGACATAGATTTTTAAAAGTCAATTGTACAAGTGAAAATATAATCTGTACAAGCTAGTTTTAAAGAAATACGTTGAACAGAGATGAAGTATGCATGCTCATTTTACATGTATAGGCTTAAATAACTTTGCATGTTTTATGCAATAAACCATCTTTTGGAAATCACATACTTTGATCAAGATAACACTTTCTCTTAATGCCAAGACAACTGAAAATAGATTGAGGTCATTTAGAGGTAAATGCTCCCTAAATTTCTCAGAATTCTATTTAATTAGTTCTTTCCAAAGGTGAGCCCTAAAACGATCTTAGCCCAAATTTAACTTCTACAGACAACTAATTTTCAGGCTGAGCCAAAACATATTAAGTCACAATCAAGCTCAACTAACTTCAAAAGACAATATTCTCCAGTTAACTTGCTTGGAATGACACAGATTAATAGTTCAAATTTGGTAAATTTACAAATATTTCCCTATATCTTGAAATATTATCTACAAACTAATATTTCCACAATTAAAAAATCAAAACGGTTATTGGAACACATAAAACTCTATTGCTTCCCAGTGACATGTATAGAAACATATTACAGTTAACAAAATGTCAAAGGGAACATTTGAACTCACTAAATGTTTGAGAATTGGGAATTCATTTTTTAAACAATTGAATGGAAGTTATACTGTTTGATTTTCATTATAAATGTTCACACATGCTTTGTATTAAACTTTGATGTTAGGACCTGAGATCATTTATTCAATGTTAAAAATATAACATTAGCATGAAACAGAGCCAAGAAATGGCAAAAATAAATGTAAATTTTCATTTTTACAATGTTAGCTACACATTCTGTGAATGAATTTACAAACACTTGTTAAAAAAATCAAATTGAAGTATCATAAATAATTATTTGAAAGGCAACAGTATCCACAGAAGTCTGCCACTAACTTTCTCTGTAATGCATTTTCAGCTGTTGTGGAGTCCTTAACAAATCCTCTTAATTCTTGCTACTTTTTCCAACCTTCTATCATTTACCGTCCCTTCTCGTGAAAAATGTTGGTTTATCTTTTTCTTGTAATAACAACAAACTAACAATGAAGGAATGCTGGTTCAACAGGTGCTCCCAAACAATTACCCTGAAAGAGGTGCCTCAAAGTGTGGTGGCCACATGGAGATTTTTCTAATTCAGACAAGGAAATATAAAAGTACCTTGAATAAAATATAAAATCTCAAAGACTATATGCTGTGGAGAATCTCTTTGAAATGCTATTTCAGGCGAATGCAATTGTCTAAACAACAGAAAACTATCTTTAAATTAATACTATTATCAATTTTTAAAATAACTCTATAAGCAAATTTTGAATTATAGAAAGAAATGTTTCACATCTGTCATGTGGAGACTGAGCTAACTGCAAAGAGAAGGGGAAGACAGGAAGTCAAACGTGTTGGACCACAATTATAATGATCTCAGGCCAGTGTAGCCGCTGATCTTGAGGACTGCAACAGACAGATCAACTCCAAGGTTGTGTTGCAACACGTGGGAGCAAAACTCCAAGAGTTTAGACAAATGGAAAAAGAAATACCTACTGGTAACTATACACAAGGCAGAGAACGTACCCAAACCAATGATGTCCTAAAACGAACTTGCCTGTCTGGGGCTCCCACAAAGCAGAAAAGCGGCTTCTCCCAACCCCACGACTTTAGTCACCACTTCTCTCTGGGCGAGTGACACATCCATGGAAACCATTGTTTTTATTATTATTATTATTATTATTCATGGAGGTCGCTCGCAACGACAGCGCGTCTTCCCATAATTAACTTCGAGAGAAATCATTTTGTGGGCTTCTATGGCGTGAGATCCAAGACACAACGAGACCCCTTGAGACGAGGTGAACCCAGACAACCAGACACCAAACCACCTTCATTCAAGATACAACCCGCTCTTACAAATGCGAAATGGAGAGGAAAATAAAAGCTGTCCGAGAACCCAGAAAGTACACCGTACCGCGCCCGAGCCAGCATTCAGGGCTTGTCTTCGCTTGCAAATCCGGCCAGCGTGTTATCTCCGCTCGCTTTCCAAAAGCCCCGGCTTTCCCTCCGGAGGAGCGCAATCCGCATTCGCGAGGCAGCCTCCAACTCGGCACACGAAGTGCTCCGCAGGTCCTCTTTCTTGGCGGCGGCGGCGGCGGCGGCGGCCTTCGCTCGCGCCCGGACCCGCGCTCGCTCTCGTCACCTCCACGGTTGGCGTTTGAAAAGCGCAAAGCCGGTTTCTGGGGGCACGGCTGTTCTACCGCGAGCTGTTGTTCCCGCCTCCGGGTCGCTCCCGAACCAATGAAAACCGGGTTGTCCGAATCAGCCGGCTCCCCCTCCCGGCCGTTCTCAGGTGGCTCCTTCCTTTGAGTGGCAAGCGTGCGTACAAATCGGTTACCCGAACGCCAAGAATGGGCGGGCCAAAGAGCCATGGTCTTCCCGAGCGAAGGGGTCGTTGAGTTAATAGGGGGCCTTGCTCAGATCTAAATGGGAAGGTGGGTTTTGTTTTGTTTTTTACCCCCGTGTTCGGAGGCACGCCTGCCATCCTCCCGCGTCGGACGCACCTTTGAGATTGGGATTAAGTTTAGGGGCAGAGTCCAATACGTATATCACGGCCTGGGAGATAATAAAAATGACACACTTGACTATTATAAATAAAAAAGCCATTAGCAGAAGGCAATTCTTGCCTTCCATAAATCATCGTCACAGCTGTTCTCATGGTGTCCACTGCGGAGATGGCATCACCTGAGAGGCAAAGGCCACTTTTGAAACGCCCCAAATAGCAAATTAGGTAATAGGTAATGAAGAAAACAAAATGGGAAGTAGAATATAGGAACCCTAAGCCTTTCCTTCATTTTCATTACACTTATTTATCATTTTTAGGCTGACGAAGGGGACATTCCTGAAGAGGCCCTTTGGAGGCCGAAAGGAATGAATAAATAGATGAGAAGAACGAGTCAGAAAATTACAAATATTGTCCCCTCTGACATTTCTAGAAAACTCCACGGGACTGAATCACCCATTCCTCCATATGCAACCACAGGGGAGAGCATTGTTTATAAAAGTATAAGAGTAACTTCTTTAGAAAAATAAGTTTAAAACAACCAATTATGAGTAACCAATTTTTTTAAAAAATGATCTTTGAAGAAATGAGATGGGATGTAAGGAAGTCTGCAGCTAAAGGAAACCTTCATGTTAAGGCGGATGTGGCTGTGGTCGGGATATGACGCACTCTCTGAACCATCCACATCTCTTTTTAGCCATTTTATTCATTTTTCTACATGCACCCTGTAATCCAGGTTCATAGAAGGGCTTCTACAAGTTCGACAGCTGTGAAATGATTTTGCATATGGAGTTGCATCCTGCAGTCAGACCTCATGAAAAGAATTAAGACAAAATCCTATACCCCCATTCTACCTGCTACTCAAACAGGATGGTCATTTGTGTTTTGAAAGAAGAAAACTACTCCAGTAAAACTAGTTAGCTGTACACACCATCTCTGAAAATCAAGTAAATACTCTTAAAAATTATTTATTTTAAAATTGAAAAATGTCTCTACCTGTGAGTTTTTCAAAGATTGTAGAGGCTACTGTTCTATATTAGCATACTTGTAATACCGCTTCCTGATTGATCCACCAATACTACACTTTGATTGGTTCTTCAACGCTACTGTGATTGGTCTGCAATTTCCACCCTGTGATTGTCCGCCTGAGCGGTGGGAGATTCAAGGAGCCGTCATTGGCCACAAGCCATGAGCAGCTGCTATAAAAGAGGCTGCCGCAGCTCCACAGTCAGACAGATTTCAGGTACTAAATAAAGAGTTGAAAGTCACACTGGTCTCGAGTCTCTTTTTCCCGCGACATAACACTGGCGACGAGGATGGGATACTGAGACAAAGGAGACCAGTTGAGCATGTGGCAACGAGAACCGAGCAAAGACAAAATGGCTGGCAGCAACTTTCCACCCGCACCATTCAACCTAGCGACGGAGGACTGGGGATCTTACATCGACAGATTCCTCATGTTCCTCGAGAGGAATGAGTTACAGGGGATCTCAGACAACAGGAAAAGAGCCGTGTTCCTGACACACTGTGGGCCCACAGTGTTCAAGATGACCAAGGCATTGGCTAAACCTCAAGACGTAAAGCAAATGGCCTGGCCAGATTTGGACAGAATACTGAGGGCCCATTATGCGCCGACTGTCTCCAGTCTTATCCGGAGACATGAATTCTATAAACGGGACCAGAAAGAAGGTGAAAGCATTGGGGATTTTGTAGTGGCTCTAAGGGACATTGGAGGGGTGTGCGAGTTCCTCAACATGGATGAAGCTATGAGAGACTGTGTGGTCCTAGGACTGAGAGACCTCACCTTGCAGAGCCGACTGCTGACCCGACCAAACACGCCAAGACCACTGCAGCCAAAGCCGCAAAATAAATCAGTCAGCCGGCTAATGAATACAGGCTAATCAGACAGCAGCCAGCTAATGATACGGCAACCAGAACACCGGCAGAGACAAGCCAACCGCCAGGAGAAGAAATCCAGAGGCACCCACAAGGCCTGCCCCGAGCCACACGCACCAATGAGGACATCGAGTCCTTGTTCTAGACCGATGACCAAGGAAGAAGAAATACACAGACTCCAATACGGAACAAAACAGATGGGGAGGCAGACGAACTAAGTCGGGGTTCCAGTGTGCGGGTGCAGAGGGAACTCCCTGTTCCAAGTGCCGTTTTCCTCAACGTTGGTTTGGCTGGCACTGCAAGAGAACGGGCGACATATAAAAGGGTCTGCCGGAACCGAAAGAGCTAAAGCAGACAGACGAAGACGACAGCACTCCCCCCAGAAACGAGAGAAAGACAAGGTTAGGGAGCCGGTCTTCTCTGTATATCTTCTCATGAAGGCCTCCCGGTATCGTACGAATGAAATCCCTGGCCAGAGTTATGTATGGTGGTCCAGGGGATTGGATAGGATATTGGGAGATGGGTTGGAAAACGTGCAACGCAATGGCAAAAATCCAGACCTACACCCCTGCTGCACTGTGCTGTGACTGGGAACACCGAGGGGACCTGGTCGAGAATCACACATAGATTTCACAGGGTCGACAAAGGACACATCACATTTTTAATAATAGAGACATTTACATCAACAATTGTTGGAGGTAAAGCGTGCATGAACTCCAAAACAACAGAAATCCATCATCAGACCACTGAGGAAGCTGTTTCACACACACATGGGTTTGCCGGATCTATTGGTTTATGACAATGGGCGCAGTTCACCAGTGTTGACAATTTGAAAAGTTCCTCACCGAAAATGCTATGGCATGCCTTGACAGCGCCGGTCAGCCGGTTAAAACGATGGGCGGAACACATGGTTCAAGTATACGAAAGAGACTATAGAGAAAACTAAGACACGGGAGACATTACAAGAAAAAATCTGCAAAATGCTAACTTAGCAACATCCCATCAACTACCTAACAGCACAACGAATAAAAAGCCAGCAGAATTATTGATGGCAGAAAATTAAGATCGCCCTAGATAGATTACAACCCACTTACAACGCCCTGAAAAACCAGCAGAACTCCTGCTATAAAGCAACCGCACATTCGGAACAGGGGACCTGGTGTGCGCAAAAAATCTCACGGGCGCACGCCACTTTGGATAACTGGCAAACAATAACCTAGATAACAGGTACCCGATCATACAGACTAGGAAACAGAGGACGGAAGAAGCTGGAAGGAGACACATAGATAACTGAGATCACGAAACACTAGAAAAGAATACACTAAACAAACCCAGGTGCAAAGAAGAACAACACACGCCAAGAACCACATCAAACATTAAAAAATAATAACCAGAGCCAGAGAGGGGGAGACCCCTCAAACACAATAAGAAAGGCAGGGGGAGACCCTCCACTCTAGCCAGGAAACATGCACAACAACAACCCACCAAACCAACATCACCATAGCCCTCAGAAAGACCACATACTTACCTGGAGATGACTTCGGTAGAAAGGAACAGAAACAGGCGGAAAACCAACAGAAGCGCACTCTGGAAGGGAGCAGCCAAGCCGACTCTACCAGCCCACAGATAGCCGGGCGGAAGGGCATGGCTTGACTCCACCTTCCAGGAGGTTCCAACAGAGAAGGACGGGGAGAAACAGCGATCCGCGTCCGAACCGGCCAAAGACAAACAATGCAACTGAGCTGCGCAGATTAGTCAAAGTAAGACACCATAAAAGCCTAACATACGTGACCACCTAACATAGGTTGACTAACCAAGTGAGGAGGGGTGTTCGTATTTAGCATACTTGTAATACCACTTCCTAGTTGGTCCACAAAATACTACAACTGTGTTGGTTCCTTCAAACGCTACTGTGAATTGGTGCTGCAGATTGCCCTGCCTGTGATTGGTCCGCCTGAGCGGCGGGAAATTCAAAGGAGCCGTCATTGGTCACGAGCGTGAGCCAGCCGCTATAAAAGAGGCTGCCGCGCCTCCACAGTCAGACAGATTTCAGGAACTAAATAAAGAGCTGAAAGTCACACTGGTCTCGAGTCTCTTTTTCCCGCGACATAACAGCTACCTTGTTAATTTTTAGTGGTCCAGTTTTGCTTTTAAACTAATGAACATTCAGATATCCAAATGCAACTTGCAAACTTTTCCTAATGTAACAAAAGTGTTCCAATTGGAGTTTATGGTTTATGAATTTCTTGATATAAAACATATCATTTCAGTCAAAAATGATAAGACTTAGACAAAATAATAACAAAAGATGACTTCTGTCAAACGGCTTAGACCAAAAATAAAGCAAGAATATCCCAAAACCAATTCAATATCAAACACAATTGACTTCTCAAAGCCTGATGTTAAATGTGATTCCCCTCTGTGAATCATGTTCTATTACTTCTTTTCCACCTCTCTTTGAGCTACTTTGGACTTTTATCCTTTTTGATATATTACTATTAAAATTGTTAGTATTTTTGCCAACTTTAGACTTTCCAATGGAAAATTATGTCCTGATTTAAACAGATTCAGAGAAGAAAGGACAGAAAATGGACATAACAGGCATAACAACTGCTACAGAAAACTGACAAAAAGCTATAATGTGCCCTACTTCCCATCCACCCACCCACTCAATGCACCATATTTACTGTATATTTTTTCATTACAGCAAAAGACTAGGATCAACCTTCTTCACAGCCTAGAAACAATACAGACTGTAGAATTTCAGGCTACTACCCATGCCTGCAGAAGCAAGGAACTTAGCCTGGTGCCCAAAGGCTACTCCCACAGAGCCCACGATGCTCCATGAAGTGAAGATTTTTCATCTATTGCTTACAGATGAATGCTTACATATCAGTACCACCCATGGCTAAATACACATCACTATGATTAAGTCATTGTCCAGCTGCAATGAAATTGAAATTCTTCATCTTCACAAATTCTTCAGAAGACCCCAGAGTTGACAGAGGAGTCGGTGCCAGTGGCCAAGTAGTAGGCAGTCTCAAGGGAATCCTGCTAATGGGACCAGAGTGTCCAAGGACACATATTACATTAATCTGTTCCTTTAAGTCCCAAATCTTAATCATTCCTGTCTCCAAAATAACCCCATTAGCAGTGGCAGGTTTCAAATAATCCCACCACTGGTTCACAAAAAATGTGATGCTCGACTGAGCAGCCTTGCGGGGCCTGTTTCCCTCCATCTCTGCTCCCCAGGGCAGTGGCTGGTTCTCTCTGCTGCAGCTCTTGATGGGAGAGTATCTTGTGAGCAACTGTGAGCTGCCACTTTGGGTCCGCATCTGAAAAGCACTGCAGCACAAATAAGCAGAAGCCTATTTCTCTTTCTCTCAGCCACAGCGCTTTCTGGATGGGACTTCGAGGACCTAAAGCAATGGCTCACAGCTGTTCACAAGATGCTCTCCCAGCAAGAGCACCAGCGGAGAGCAGCAGCTGCTGACCCAGAGCTGCGAGTGAAGCCTCAATGGCAAGGGACAGATGAAATGGCTGCAAAATCACTGTAGTGCTTTCCAGATGGATCTTAAAGGTAAGAAGAACCATCCAGTCCATTTCCAAACTGCTTTGGCTCTCCTGCACCCATGCTGCTGCCTACCAACGGCCCTTTGTCTTAGCGCAGCATCTACAGGCTGAATAAATTGCTTCGACCCATGGGGCCATAGTTTGAGGCCAGAGGGGGGCAGCAGCATGCGGGTGAGGCCCGGGGAAAGGCCAGAGTCAAGGAATGGTGCGTTCCGTGATCCAGCCAAGGGGAATGGTGAATGGGCAGCATGCTTACCTTTGTTGAGCAGAGCAAGGGAGACACAAAGGCAAGGCACAGAGATTAGCCAGCCCATGTAGCAAAGGCAAGATATATAAGGCAGGTAGGGGTGGGGTAGGTGGGGCCAGCCGGTGATGCAATTGGCTCTATGCACTTCACGCAGCACAGCACTCAAAAACTGCCTTCGATATCAGAGCTGATGAAGTGAGCTGTTTTTTAGCTCAGCTGAGGTGCTGCAATCCACTCTGCTGCGTGAATCAGCTGAGCTAAAAACAAGGGAATTTAGGACAGGAATGTGTGAGGACGGGGGCAAGTGGGCAGGGTCAGCCAGAGGTATTTGCCAGTTCTCTGAACTACTCAAAATTTCCGCTACCAGTTCACTTGAACCGGTCCAAACTTGCTGAATACCACCTCTGCCCATTAGGATGGAACATAGCACAGAAGACAGAACAATGATCAGTTTCACCTTAGTGAGAACCTGGCCAGAGAAATGTCAGAGAAAGCCAAATATTAGTCATCAGAAGAACTCAGAAGATTATTACCAGTTGCATGAAGATTCAGCCCTGTAACAGCACTTTCATAGACTCACACACCCAATACAGAAACAAACAAATTATTTGTAGTTTTCATAAACATATTAACTTTAAAATATTTCTGTATTAGGAAAATAATTGATAGATTGCCTGTGTCTGTATTTAATATTTTAGGATTGCCACTTCAATTAACATTGAAAGGTATACATTTTACAATGCAATTAATTACATGATTAGTTAAAAATAAAACTTACCTTGTTCACTAAGGTTTATTTCCAGGAAATAATTCCTAGAATTGCTGGCTTGATTAATAATATTTACATGTAAATAGTTTTGAATGATGTGGTTTTATTCAGAATGGGCACATTTTTGTATAAAATAAAAATGGAAGTGCATCCTCTAGGATAGAATCTGCCACATTTACATTTAAAATAAAATGAGAAGTACATTTCAATTATTTAAAAGGTTTAAATCAATTAATCTAGATAATTATAGACCAAACTACTGGAGGCCTAGTTATTTTATTTAAATTATTTTAAGTGTACCATAATTAGTACAATATCCACCCTTGAATTTTACATACCTCTATGTAGCTTGAATTTTTAGCTGTTCAGAAATAGGTCAGTAAAATTATTAATTGGATTCTATATTCCAATGCTGTATAAACACTATTTTTCCAACTGGTCTGGATACAGAACCTGTTCAGCCCATTCATTTTTATCTTTAAAGCTCTAACTAAAAAAAATGGTTCTATCCCCACTTGCTTGATGTACCTTAAAATGTTTCTTTCTTAAAGTAGCAACTTTCAAGGAACTTTAACAGCAAGTTCTTATAGTAGTGATGATGCTTTGAAAATTTTGGCTGGAAGTTAGTATTTTTGCAGTGTTTTTGCAGATAAAAAAAATTATTTAGACAGTTCTTCAAATATCACTTAAGATTTTCAACGTGTTTATATAATATGTTCTATGTTTCCTTTCGTTGTTAATTGTCCAGAGGAAATTGTTAATTAATTGACATACCAGTTTTCAATATGTGTTATACATATTACAATATTTAGCAGATTTTGAACTAAATTCAGCATTATGTAATAAAACCACAGCAAGCTGTTTTTGTGGAATGTTTATTACATAAACCATTACATTTTACACTGCAATTCTATCTTAAATGACCTTCACTTGATGGCAAATAGGTTTTTCACTATCTCTGTCTAGAATCTTCAATTGGATCCACCCACAGAGTTAGTTACACATTTCTGACAAGGTGAACCTACTGTTCTGTTTAATTGTAACTGCATCTGTTTAATTGTAATTATAATTCCATGTCATTTTGCCAAACAAAGCAAAAGAACTCAATACCTATAAGAGCTTCACCAGACAAGGATTCAGAATACGTTCGTCATGGAATGAAAAGAAAAGTGTTCCTAGCGTTCCAAATATTGTACCAGATGAAAATTAAAAGATGGCTGCAATTAAGATGCTTTGTGTTTTTATGAGAGGTAGTTTCAGAATGCAGGAGGTCAGTAGTTATGTGCCTCCTTGATATACTATGTCTTCTCTATAGAGCCTTTTGGAGCCAGAAATGTTCCATGCTGTGATCTTCTAAAAGCCAAACATACCAAGAAGTTGAGAGCCCAAGCCATTTTAATTGGAATTTCAAAGCCTTCAAGATTAAAATAAGAGGAAAACTGCTACAATAGAAAGATAAGGGATATGGCTAGACAAGATCATAAATCTTCATGTTATATATATGCTGTTGTTTACCATCATTTCACATAATTATTGAATATTTATTATTATGCTTTTTCCTATTCTGTTGTAAGTGTTCATATTGTATTAGTTCAGTACAGTGGTATTTACATAATTTAAAGTACTGAAAATAGAAAAAATAAAATAAGATACTCTTATCAAAATGATATACAATTTAGGATATCAATATTGCAATCATTAAAATTAAATAAAATTTTAATTCAAACTTGAGTATAATATTGCAATATTTTTGTGCTCCCCCAATCATAAGTTTTGAACCAAAAACAGCTCTCCCTATGATTGATAGAAAAGTAGAATTCTAGATTATTTTCACATAGCACATGATGACATTTCTGTTATACTTACCCACTTGATGTAAATGGAATTCCAGTTGGTTCAGCAGGAAAGTGCTATAGCTCTGTGTTAAAATCATGGTTAGTAGACAAAGATTAACCTTCCAGCATTTCTTCTTTGCAGTATACATATGTGAACTCATGTATACAGAGCCAAGCCAAGATATTTTGATAACTGAAATGAAAGTTGCACCCATAGCAAATACTATATGTTGCTTTTTAACAATTTCTTCCCATAAACATCACTACTTTAGTCCCAGAGATGCTTTCTGAACTGCTGTTTCCTAAATTTTGATTTGTATTTTATTGTAAGTTCATGTATTGACTGGTCAAGTGGTAGGTACTTTTATCTTAAATATAGAGGTAGGCTTTGGGGAAGTTTTAAAATAAATAAATTGATATTTAAATAATGAAAGATTGCCCTCCATATGCATGAAAAAAACAGTGTGCCCAGAGCTTTCTGTTATCCTGTAGCATGTTTATAGGATTTTTTTTCATTTTCTTTATGGTCTTAACATTTGTTTATCAAATTTATATAGCTGCCCATCTCACTAAAGTGACTCTGAGCAGCACAATAACGCACAAAAACAATTAAAAATAAAACTTTAGATTAAGCAATCTAAACATAATGATTAAACAATTAGAACATAAACATAAGTAAACCATTGGAGAATGCCTTCAAGATTTCACATATGATACAGTATAGATATTTTGTGGGCTCCCACTTCCATGGATCTCCAAACCTGCTGATAAAACCACAAAACTACATAGCAAGAGCTGTCTTTATAATTTGTCAGTGGTTTAATACACACACACACATGCACAGAGTGCACAGAGTGACAATAGACTGAAGTACAAGAAAACACTGTTCTTATGTACAATAAATTTACATAAATTATGTACAGGAAATGCAAACTAAATATGTTCATATATTCATCAGTACTTTTAGAAAAATGATATACCAGAGTGGCAGCTGATCATTTTTTCTATCTAGTTATTTTGCCATCTTGATTAGTCTGCATGTCAAGCTAATCTAAGAGCCACACTCATTCTCTTTAAAACGCCTAAGAACAGCCATGCTGATTCAGAGAAAAAGACGATCTAGTCCAGCACTTGGTTCCCATAGTGACCATCCAGACATGCAACAGGATATGCATTCATTCATTTACATGCTGAAGCAGCAGCAGGAAAGCTCCATGGAGTATCAGTACTGGAACAGAGGCAGCCATGGCTAATAAGTCTCTACAACCAGTATTTCTGTTCTAAGCAAATGCTACAAGTTCTTTAACATTAGATCCTAGCTGCTGAGGTTCAGACCCTGACTGGCTGATCCAGATCTTCGTTTAGGGACATTTTATTTTTCAGTCAGGGATGCTGTACCCATTCTGCAGACAGAGCCAAACTAACAAAAGCATGATTGCTATATATTATTGCCAGGAATGGGTTGTTGATTGAATATCTATCAAATGTCTTCAATCCACCATTGATTACACAAGGAATTGCCCAAAATTGTCCTCAGACATTTCATCTGACTCCCAGCTTTTGTAGGTCCTGAGGAAGCAGTGTCCACGATCTGATTCACTGCAATGAATAATCAGAGCTTCATTTTTGGACTGATGCTTTTCTTTTTCAGACATGCTATCCAGAGGTGTTATTCAGTAGGTTCTGACCAGTTCTGGAGAACCGTTAGCAGAAATTTTGAGTAGTTCCAAGAACCAGCAAATCCTACCTCTAACTGGAGATTTTACAGTATTCTTCCTCTGCCATGCCCACCAAGCCACACCCACAGAACCGGTCATAAAAAAAATTGAATTCCATCATTGATGCTACCCCTTTAGCTGGTGAAAACTGTTCTGTATAACTTGGAAGGTCCCAAGTATTCCTTTCTGATTGGCCAGAAAGGCCAGTAATGGATTAGTTCATTAGGAACCAATTCAAGGAGCCGCTCAAAGGCAGCAAAGTTAAAACAATGTAATTGGCTACAAGCCGGCAGGCAAGACTCTATAAAAGGGCTGCCGCGGCTTGAGCCAATGTTCCGTTACTGTTTGCTGTTAACTAATAAAGAGTTATTTGTTG
>BHFT01047096.1:0-53365 GCA_004320025.1 Laticauda laticaudata
GAGCTTTGCAAGCCACGTGTTCCCATCTATGGCTCCAACGGTGTGGGGGAAGTTTCCACTTCTGATACCACTGCTCTGCAACTTTCTCTTCCAGCCTTCTTCAGTGGGAGGGGCACTTGAGGAGCTCCTCCAGATATTCTTCGATGATGGCCTGCCACCACCTCTCTGACCACAATGCTGATGGTGTTGTGTGGCACCTCCAGCCATACTGCATGCTCCTGTAGGTGGTCCCTGAGGCCAGGTGGCACAGAGTCAGTGCACCTTGAGCCCAGGTTCCAGGCTGGGCCAGAAGTTGGTGTTTGCCTTGGTCAACCTGGGTGTCAGCCGCTGCACAACTTCATCAATCATGGCTGGAGGCATCCTCATGAAGTTCTGGAATGCACGAGGGTCTTCGTTCCTAGCTCCACATCAGCTTGTTGTACAGTCCGTACTCTGCTCTTCTCCCGATCCGTCTTCGGACCCAGACACCTTTCTTGGCCACCTCCCTTTTCTTCCCATAGAACAGTTTGAAAGAGCCTGTAGATGGCTTCCGACTGTTGTAGAATGATGGTGCCACCAAAAGGACTGTGTTACGATCCATGGTGGACATGACTGGATGCTGTGGAAGAGCAAAGAGCCAGATGAAAGCGCAGAGTTCTGCACAGCAGGGCTGCTGGACTGAAAGTGAGATCCAGGTGAGTTGCTCCCCTTCTTTATAGGCAATATAGGTTTTCCCCTTTGTGTCTTTTTGCATCCTCTAGGCATCCTGTAGACATCCTTAATATCCAAGATAGGTCCCCTTTGAACGTTTTTTCCGTTTTTAAATGCTTTATTCGTGAGCTGCATCCGCTTTCATCCTTTCTCCATCGTGCACTAACGATGCGCATCCGTTCTGGCGTCGCCATTCCACTTCCTACCTGTGTTTGCTTTCTGCTGGAGTGGATTTTGAGTTGCGGCGGATGCGCAGCAGATGCCTAGCGGATGTAGCAGACGCGTAACGGATTTATGAACGGATGCAGAACGGATGTTCACCGCTATGCGTAGCGGATGCAGAACGGACGCGTTGGAAACATTTTCCACTCAGAAAGTTTTTGAGCAGCTTAAAACTTTTTGAGCGGCATGGAACCTCAGTTGACAGATGCTTGTCAGATAGAGAGGAAGAAAAACAGATGCAGCCGAGTAACAGAAGGACTCGCATCGCTGTTAACTAACCAACGGATGGCAAGTGTTTGTCTCCGTTTTACATCCTCTTTCCATCCATTGGTGCAGTGTGACATGGGCTTTATGAATTGTATCTTATGATGTATGATGATTGTATTTTATGATTATGATCATGATTTATCACTTGTTACTCATATATACACTGAGAGCTTCCACCCTTGAAACAAATTCCTTGTGTGTGTCCAATCAAACTTGGCCAATAATGAATTCTCTTCTCTTCCATCCTATCCTATTCCATTCCATTCCATTCAGATCTTCATAGAAGTGAACAATGAGCCCTATTGCAACAAAATAAAATTTAGTGTGGAGAAAAGCAAGGTTTTACACATAGTCAGGAAAAACCAAAGGTACAAGTACAGATTGGTAAAACTTGGCTCAAAAACAGTAACTGTTTTTGGATGATCACTTAAATAAGGGTCAGTAATGTACAGAAGCAGTCAAAAAAGCTAATACCTCCTTGATGATATAAACATAGTCATAGAATCAAAATCACATGAAGTTTAATATAAACATGGCTTTCTATGAAGTTGCCTCTTTGTGTGTCACCTCAGGAAGCTTTCTTTAGAAAAGAAATGGTGGCGAAGCCAAACTGGTTGACATATGGTAAAATTTTATCTTTCAACTCAGGTGACCCAATATTAAAGCCTAGGGAAGAACTTGAATCAGAAGGTAATGTTTGCCATTGGTTTACTTACAAACACCTAAAGAAAGATTTAAACAGGATAAAAAGTACTATGGATTTGACTCTGTTAAAAATGAATTTGAAATTTTATTATGTGGAAATGATGAACATATTATTGCTAAGATCTATAAAATGTTATTGAAATTGAATTTGGAAAATGAATATGTAAAATACTGTGTGACTCAGTGGGGAAGGAATTTTGGATATAACATGATGCTTGAACAATAGGAAAATATGTGGACAAAAGGTTTAAATTTACATTATAATTTACATTAAATTATAATCTAAAATAAAATTTCTATAAGATGATGTATCACTGGTATTTAACACCAGATAAGTTATCTAACGTATATAAAGGTATGTCAAATGAATGTTGGAAGTGTAAAAATAAAGAAGGGACTTTTACCATGTAAGGTGGACATGTGATAAAGCAAAAAAAATGGAATATGACTCATATTTTAATACAGAAAATTTTATAGATGGAGATAAAGATATAACCAGAACTTTTCTTTTTAGGTCTAATGGAAAAAGACCTGGAGGGGGGGGGAATTGGAACTTTGTTACTATACATGTTGACAGCAGCAAAACTATTGTATGCACAAAAATAGAAGAGCACTTTGATTCCTAACATGGACAAATGGCTGCAGAAGTTGATGGAGTTCGCTGAAATGGCAAAATTGACTATTTTGATGAAAGAAAAGTACTTTTATTTCCACATGGAGAATGAACTTTATGATTGAAGTGGAAAAGAATGAAACATTGATTTTGAGTTTTATCGATTAGATTGATAGATCTTTGTAGAAATGGCTTGTTCGTATTATTATGAAAAAAACAAAAAGTTGTGATTTGATGTTAATTATCCAATTTTGTTTTAAATTGTTTTATAGATTTTAGTACTAATTTGTGTCTGGAACTCTGCACTTTGATATGGCCCAAGGGCGAATCAATAAAGTAAAGAAATATGTTAATGCCTTATTTTATTGTAACAGAGAGTCAGAAGTCAATGTTTCTATTTCTTCTTCTCTTATCCTCCCTCACTTCTCTTCCCCCTCTTCCTCCCCTATTTTACCTATTTACTTTCATGTTTTGTATTTTATTTTATCTTATAGCTCAATAAAAAAGTAAACACAAAATCATATTAAGTTTTAGTATAACTTTATAAAAGCTTAGTAAGACCACACCTGGAATACCTGCATTCCAGTTTTTGTCACATTACAGAAAAGATGTTTAGAAAAAGTGCACAGAAGAACAACTAAGATGGTTAAAGAGCTGGATATATAGAGCTGGATATATAAAGGTCACATTACAGAAAAGATTTGGTCACATTACAGAAAAGATGTTTAGAAAAAGTGCAGAGAAAAACAACTAAGATGGTTAAAGAGCTGGATATATAAACATATACAGAATGGTTTCAGGAATTGAGTGTGGCTTGTCTAGAGACAAGAAAGACTCAGGGTGACATGATAGCAATATTCTTGTATTTTAGGAGCTGCCACAAAGAAGAGGGGGTCAATTTATTCTTCAAAGCACCAGAGGCAGGACAAAAAACAATGGCTGGAAACTAATCACAGAGAGAAGCAACCAGAAATTAAGGAGAAACTTCCTAACAGTGAGAACAATAAACCAGTGGAACAGCTCACCACCAGAAGTTGTGGGTGCTTCATCACTGGAGGTTTTTAAGAAGAGACTGGACAGCCATTTGTCTTAAATGATACAGAAACATCCAAGGTGTCTTCCAGCTATTCTGATTGATTGAAAACAGTGCCTTATCCACAATTTGATTTAAAAAAAAAGGATTAAAACCAGTTGGACTACATAGGCTTAGATCTAGATGCTATAGATTTCCTGCAATTTAAATCTTGTGGCTTCAGTGGGAATTCACAAAGATCAATCAACATGTTTAAAGCACATTAGGGAGAACCATTCTTATTTTCTCTATGCACCACATAACCAAGCTTGGCCTTTTTAAAATTATTTTATCTGGAAAAAATAGATATGAAGATGCTATGGGAAATAATTTGTTTGGCAAGTTAATATGACAAAAGCTAAGCTACCATATGTTGGAAAGCTTCACTGATGGTATGTATAATGGAAAGGTTAACAAAATATGATATCTTTCTGAATGTGGTAAGAAATTTTATCATATCTTATATCTTATGATACAAAGGCACAAATTATTGTTAATTATCTAAATTGGTCTTATTAAATAGCATGAAGAGAAAAACACAATTATATTTTTTAGTTTGGTGGAAGGGAAATTCCATAACTATGCTTATATTTATTGTCAGCTAAGCTATTAGGAAGGAGGATGTGGTGGCTCAGTGGCTGAGATGCTGAGCTTGTTGATCAGAAAGGTTGGCAGTTTGGCGGTTTGAATCCCTAGCACCATGTAACAGAGTGAGCTCCCATTACTTGTCCCAGCTTCTGCCAACCTAGCAGTTCAAAAGCATGTAAAACAGCATTCTGTGCACCTTCAGTATTTAGTCATGCTGGCCACATGATCATGGAGATATCTTCAGGACGTGCTGGCTCTTTGGCTTTGTAATGAAATTGAGCACCACCCCCTAGAGCTGGAAACAACTAGCACGTATGTGTGAGGGGAACCTTTACTTTTAAGCTAATAGGAAAGAAACATGCATGTAGTTATGAATATGCTAATTTTCACATTGCAAATATTATAAAAAAATATAGAGAACAGCACAAACAATTCACACCCCAACATTTACTATAACTGGAATTCTGACATTTATTACTGAAAAAAATGCCATGTTGATAAGCATGTCTCATTAATTTAAAATTCTACAGCAGAGCTGTCTTTGAAAGTAATTTATATGCCTTAAAAGTAATTCAAATATATTGCAACCCAGCAAGTAAGTGTAAACTTAGCCATGAGGTTTAAACCATGAGGTTTAGCCATGTCTTTACAACTTAAAAGAGAAACTCTGACTTTTTAGGAACCCACTATGTTTTAATTAGAGAAAGAAAACATTAATAACAGTTTAAATGGAATAATTATATTTTTATAATAAATATGAAACTCTTTTTGTATGTACATATGGATATGTCCACCATGCTATTTCAAAGTACAGAAAATCATCACCATCATCAGGGTCTTTGGTATTGTCTGACTTAGTTGTTTTCTTGAAGACATTTCATTACCAAATTAGGTAACATCAGCAGTGCTAGTAGGGGATAGAGTTTACTCTCTTTTATATACAAGTGGCTAACCCTGTCAGTGTTGGTGGCAGTGATCTTGGTGGTTCCTTGATTGGGCTGTTATTTATTGTTAGCTTGTTTGTCTGAGTTAATAGTTCTTTGACTTGGAGATTGCATGCTTCTTGATTGTCAGTCTAATATTAATCCCGGTGTTAATCTCTGCCCATCCTGGTGCTGATTGGTGGTGAAGAGATGTTTTTGTTTCCTTTTTGGCTTTTGGATGGTCTCTTCTGATTAATATCTAGGTGTTGTTTATCTCTATATGTCTGCTGATGGTCAATTTTGAGTGCCAGGCTTCCAATAATTCTTCAACATTTTTGGACTTGCTTGATCTAGGATGATTATATTTCCCAGGGGTAAAGTCTGTCCATATGTTGTGAAATTTTGGAGTTTACATCATGTTTTTTGACTGCTAGTTGGTGTTAATTGATGCACTCTGGTGGTCTTCTTCCTGTTTGCCTTACATAGGGCTGTTGCAATCTTTATATTATACATGGTTGATGACTCCTGTTTTTTCCTTCTGGGACTGCTGGGATTTTGATTTACTTAGGATGTTTTGAAGGGCTATAGTTGGAATATTTTAAGGACAGAAGAAGATGTACTGAAGCTGGCCTACCATGAAGGCTTACTGAGTACTGAAGAAACCAAACTGATCTGAAGGAAAAACCAAGTGAAAAGTAGAAAGGAGACATCAAGAGAAAATATTATGTGGCATGTACAGGGGGGGAAATTGCAGGCCAAAGTTCAATTTTATGAACACCATTTAAACTCTCCAGAAAAGTTTGATATAATTGCAAAGTCCAATTATACTTTACAAATACCTATCATTACAGCTCTGGAAGATGAGATTTTTATCACACTGATGTATCTGAAGAATAAGACCTCCAAAGTTTTTGTAAATGGAATCTTACTTTCTGCTCACTTTGGAGTTGTTTCCAATATTATGAGGTGGTAGATTTTTATATTTATTCTAGACAAGTTGCAAGAAAGTGTTTGGAAATTTGCAGCATGATATTTGTGATGGAGGAGATTCTAATTTGTCCATCAAACAAAAGCAAAAACTGCTCTGAACTGATCTTGAACTTTGCTGTATGAATATTCCCCTCCTGCCATCTTTCTGTCTCAATAATTTAGGGGTTGACCTGGAAGACACCAGCATCTTTTGCTGTACAAATTCTTTATCTTTCAATAGAGACATTGAATAATTATAATTCAATTACAATTCATTTCAATGTAATGGCATTATGGTCAGATTTGTAACAAATATCAGTAGAATATTACATTTGTTCAAATGTGCACTGGAATTTTTAGACTTTTTTTTAAATTGCATCAATTNATCAATTCACTGGCTGTTCTCAATTAAAACTGAAATGTATTATAGGGGAAAAGAATATAAAAAATATAATTATGTTGGCTAGGTATCAAGATCTAGACTTATAAAATCCCAGTGCCTGATATTTTGTTTGTTTGCTTTTTGGTTTGGATTTTGGTTTTTTGAAAGCTGAGAATTAGTAGACTCAGAAAACATTAAAACTTTGGAATCCAGGGCTTTGCAGGGTAGATGATTAGAGTTGCTTCAAGATTCCCAGTTCTCCAGTAGTTCATTTCAAATTTGAAAATGATTTGTAGCAACACAATGGGATGAGAACAATCTAACTAAAAATGCAACAAAGCGAGGGCAATGGAGACATGCAAGACATACATATATTGCACTACAATCAGCCGAGCAATTTAGACAAATCCTGTATTGTAACTTTATGTTTGATTTGTTACGGCCATAAGTCAATAATAGATTAGGAAATAATTGATCTCATTAAATTCCCTGTCCATGTTTTAAAAGAAGTGTGCAAGGATATGGAATCTGTAGTCTCCAACTCCCAGGTTCCTTTTTGTCTTTTTACAAAACAATGTCTAAGACTTAAGTGTGTAAGTTGCTTCCCCTGCTGGCACACCTAAAAGTAAAAGTTGGACTAAAGTATTATCCTATTCATGCTAGGTAAAACACAACCTTAAAGCCTACAGAGAAAAATAATAATTCCTACCTGCCACAGGGGTTTCGCTCAGTTGCATCAAGTATTCAGGTAACGTATAAGCAGAGTTTTATATACAATGGGTTTATCATATTAAATTTTACTTGGCACCATGATGGTGTTTTTTCCTTTGAAACTTAAGCAAAATACAACTGGATAATTAATAAAGTATTCTAAACATGCTTATGGTTCATTGTTACAATCTACTTGCTGTGGCACTAAGATACTTCATTAACTATTTGTCAATGGATGTTTCCCCATAATGCAATCTCCATCTTGTCACTTGCCATGCACTAAAGCAACCTGAAGTTAAGCTTGAAGTAGTGTTTTTTTGCACTTGTGGCCATACTACTTAGAGGAGCAATGTTTGAAGTATCCAGTTATCCCAGCAGGCTTTCTGTGAAATCATCCTTCCAGTTAGTGTGCTGGGAATCTTATGGCCATTTCAACTATGGCTGCAAAAGAAACTAAATATCTTGCTTTAGTTTGGTAATGAATCATCTACAAGAAAGCAACTAAGCCTGGAGAGCACAATGGAACCCTATTTCAACCCTGAGCTACAAATATTTTCCTCTATTGGTTCTTCCTCTCTTGTCCCTTCTTTGCCTGCTATCATGGCAGAGAGGCAGGGGGAGAGAAAGGGAGGGAAGGAAGATTAGCTAAGGACAGCCCTTTGATACCACAATATTAATACTTGGTAACATATGAAATTCCAATTGCCTATAAAAGATGTTTCTGCTGTTGGACTTGCCTTGATCACAATTCTAATAACATATTTATGTCCACACAAATCAAAAACAATTAGTACAAATAATATACCACCAGTCTTTATGTAATTAGTTTAACTATACCACTCACCAGTTTATTTGCATTTAACAGTAGACAAATGATTAACAACTCATAATATAATTTCAGCAATTGGGTTTCTTTTGTTGTGTTATGTTTAGCTTCTTTTAGCACAATGTATTTGTTAATTATTTGTTTGTTTGTTTAGTGTAAGGCTAAGAGACTACAATGCTAATACAGAGTAGTAATTTGGCCACCTAAGACTGCTATCCCACTCAGTGCATGTTTGCACACTTTCCAAGATGCACTATGCAAGCTAGCTCTGCACTAGAAAGAAAGACAAATAGCATCTTGCAGCATCACCCAGGACCTTCTCCATTTACCAAAGTTGCCTTCAAATAGGTATCATACCTGGGAAAGTCCACATGAAGCACTGGCTTGTCTTCCCACCAAAGTGATACCTATTTATCAACTCGTACATAACATGCTTTCAAACTTCTAGGTATATAGCAGATGAGGCAAATGACAGGGATTCACCCCACCACATAGTGCTGGAGCACAGGCCCTCTCCAGCATAATTAATCCACTGAGTTACCATACCTTTACATCACACTTTAGTAATAAAATCATAAAGAAAGGAAGCTGTTGGTGTTTGGTTTTTTTTTGGGGGGGGGGAGGTTTGATTTTTTTTTTAATAAGCTCTTGACTTCAGGTTATCTGACTCTTGTCACTTTTTTATTCTTTTAAGACATATTAAACTTTACTTAAATCCAATTTCTTTCTTTCCAATATTCCTCAACAAAAACTCAGATGGCATATCAAGGCATGTGCCAATATTCTATTGCATGAGGGGGAAAAGACAATAAATTTCAGTAAAAGAAATGAAATCTTGGAATACCCGTGCAGATATTGATTTTTTTTTCTGGCTCTCATTTCAGGTTAATTCTTTACTTCCAAATAAATGATTGTAGAATTCCAGGTTGAAACTTTCAAACAGGAAATACATTGACCTGTTGCTTACATGGTCCATCATTCTGCAAATTACAGGTATAATCAAAGTTTCTATTTGTCAATCCATTGGTTCCTTTATAGCAGGGATGTCAAACTGGTGGCCTGCGGGCCAGATGTGTCATGTGCAGGCCATGCCCACCCCAGCTCCATAAAGGGGAAAAACATCACAATACATCATGTGACAGCAATGTGGTGCGGTGAGTTTGACACCTATGCTTCATAGCATAGAAATATGTATACAATTATTTATTTCCAAAGAAGATACCATCTCTGCACACATTTCTCACAGAGGTATAACTTTCTCCTTACATCTTCCAGAATTACCTTAACTACAAATTCTTGAATCTTAACCAAGATGCCGAATTGAAGAAGATTAATGGAGGCCTTTACTTGAAGCGGATATATTTGATGATTAGGATACAAGATTGTTAACCATTGTATATGCTAATATGTTGTAAAAGAAAAGTGTCAGTTATAACAGTGAAATTGATGGACAAGGAGTGGACAGTTTCATATCCACTCAGATGTCAAAGTAGATATAACTTACCAACTTGCTACATTACATCACAAAAACATAAAAAGCCTTCGTATACTTCACTTAATTTATCTTATTCTTATTGTCATCCTTCAATATTATTCATAAAAGTTTATATTAAACTATAATTTTGTGGATTTAGGTTGTTCCTTTACTAATTTCATTTAGTGGATTCTACAGCAGAGGTCCCCATCTCCTGTCTGCAGACCAGTACTGGTCTGTGGCCCATTGGGATCAAGCCATGCAAGCAATGGGTGAATGTGCAAAGCTTCATTTGAGCATTTGTAGAAGCTAGTTTGCATGCTCAAAACCATCTCTCCCCATCACCGCCACCACTGCTGCCAGTCCGTGGGGCCAGAAAGGTTGTGGACCACTGTTCTTTAAGGTATTTATCTCAAAACTATTGTCTTAAAAACTGACATTTAGCTGAAATTTCTTTTGTACCAGAAATTATTTTTATATGTTCATTTTTCATTGTAAAATGTCATTATGCTGTAATTTCTTGTAATAACACAATAACTTTACTTTTACAAATTTCCACCAGTAACACTTCCCTTTATATATTTCTATATCTAAGCTAATGGAAATATCTATTTTCTTTCAAAGATCCACAATACTTGCACCTCAAATTTCCATGACTACTAAACAAATAATATGTAAAAACAAATAAATCATAAGTAATCATTGTGACAATTCAGACTAAGGTTTCTTGTGCTCAAAATTTCTTATTCTTTCTTTTTTGTAAAGATGTTGCAGATTTTTGCCTTTATGAATAATTCAAATAATGCTTTATGATTATACTCCCTTATCAACTCAGCTTTATAATTACAATGTACCTGGGATCTAGATGTTAAAAAATGCTGTTGTGATATATAAGTTTAAGGGGGCATATTCTAGATCTCTCATTATTAAACTAAGTAATTCAATAGTGGTTTGACTATAGTACATAACTTCACACCCCAAAATTACAAATGACACAATAATTTTGACCCAGATCTTGTAGAGTTGTGAATATTATTTTGGACCATAGCTACTTACATATCATCGGTTACAGCAAACCTCCTTCCAGAGGTGGTCTTCAGCAGGTTCTGACCAGTTCTGGAGAACTGATTGCAAAAATTTTGAGTAATTCAAAGAACTAGCAAATACCATATCTGACTGGAGATTTTACAGTATTCTTCCCCTGCCATGCTCACCAAACCATGCCCACAAAACCGGTAATAAAAAAAAATTGAATCCCAGCACAGCCTCCTTCCCATGCTGAAGGAAATCAACAACTGGCAGATGAGCTGAATGTGTTTTACTGTAGATTGAGGTTTGAGAGAAAACTACTACCACCCATCTCCACAATCCTCATCTCAGTCACACCAACAACAGCCAAGCCTCCTACAACCTACCCCATCCCATTGGGCCTATCACTTCTGGTGATTACAGAAAATGAGGTGCAACATCTATTTCACAGACAAAAACCAGGAAAAGTACCAGGGCCAGACAAGGTAACTCCTTCTTGCTTAAAAGCTTGTGCTGAATAATTGGTCACCCACATCTTTAATAAATCACTAGAGATGTGCTATATTCCTTTTTACTTCAAATGCTCCACTATCATCCCAGTGCTGAAGAAACCTTCCATCAAGGAACTGAATGATTTCAGACCAGTTGCTCTAGTTTTGAAAGACTAATGCTGGCCCACCTGAAAACCATCACGAGTCCGCTGTTAGACTCCTTGCAATTTGCCTACCAAGCAAATAGATCAACAAATGATGCTGTTAATATGATTCTGCACTACATCCTACAATATCTTGAAAGATATTGATCTTTCTTTGGAGAAAGATCTCCAAAGACCTATACAAGGGTCCTCTTTGTAAATTTCAGCTCAGCATTCAGTACCATCTTTCTAGATATTCTTCTTACTAAACTAAATCAGCTAGCTGTACCTGACCACACTTGTAAATGGATCATAAGCTTCCAAACATACAGGAAGCAGCAGGTGAAGCTAGGCAAAATCACATCAGATATCTGTACAATTAATATAGGAGCCCTCCAAGGCTGTGTGCTCTCTCCACTTTTCTCTCTATATAACAATGACTGCATCTCAAAAGACCCCTCTGTTAAAATACTGAAGTTTGCAGATGATACAACAGTGATTGGTCTCACTTGAGACAACAATGAATCTGCATACAGATGGGAGGTTGAACAACTAGCCTTGTGGTGCAACCAGAACAATCTTAAACTAAACACACTTAAGACCATAGAAATGGTAGCAGATTTTAGGAGAAACCCTCCTATACAACCACAACTTACAATACTAGACAACACAGTATCAACAGTACAGACCTCCAAGTTTCTAGATTCTATCATGTCTCAAGACTTAAAATGGACACATAACATCAAAAACGTCATCAAAAAAGAATATTCTTTCTGAGCCAACTCAGAAAGCGCAAACTGCCCAAAGAGCTGCTGATCTAATTCTGCAGAGGAATTATTCAGTCTATCATCTGCACCTCTATGATGGTCTGGTTTGGCTCTGCAACCCAACAAGACAGACACAGGCTTCAATGGATAATTAGAACTGCAGAAAAAACAATTGCTACAACCTGCCTTCCATTGAGGACTTGTACACTGCACAAGTAAAAAAGAGGCTTGTGAAAATATCTACAGACCTCTCACATCCTAGATATAAATTGCTTCAACTTCTAGCCTTAAAATGATGCTACAGGGCACTGCATACTAGAACAACTAGACACAAGGACAGTTTTTCCTGAATGCCATCATTCTGCTAAACAACTAATTCCCACAACACTGTCAACTTATTTACTAAGACTGTATTACTATTATTGCTCTCATCCTTCCTAGTACCTATCTATTCCCACTTATGACAATAACTCTGTTGCTTGTATCTTTACTATTTATATTGTTTTATTTGTTTCCTAGTATGATTTGATTCAGAGGTAGTATTCAACCAGTTCATACTGACTCTGGCGAACTGGTAGCTGTTATTTGGCGTGGATCACCGAACTGGTGGCAACCCCTGGCTGACCACACCCCCAACCCAGTCACTCACTTGTGATCGCTCTCCTAGCTTTCCGTTCCCTACGTCCTCTTTCTCCCCGAAGAAAAGGAAGAAAGACATGGACGCTGCAAGTATCACTTTCCCCGTGTGAGTTAAAGTGTTTGGAGTGAGAAGGAGTGCAGTCTGACAGAGGAGGTGGGGAAATCCACTCCAGCCCTGGAGAAATTTAAAGGAGCTGCTTCCAAAATGCTTGTCTGTTAAGTGCTCTGAGTGTGTGTGTGTGTGTGTGTGTATGAGAGAGAGAGAGAGAGAGAAAGAGGAAGGGAGAGAAAGAAAGAAAAAAATAGGAAGAGAGAGAGAGATAAAACTATGTGCTATTATTTTTAATTCTTCCATTATTTATCATGTGTTAATATTTTACACTGTCCCTATACCAAGAGTGATTTTTCTGCCTTTCTTTTGCCCAGGGCTACCACATATTTTTCGAGGTTTACGATGCATTCAATGTCAATAGTCCAGAGTATAAAATAACATGTGGTTAACAGAGTTGAACAGGGACCTGTTGGTCTTCTGGTCCAACCCCCAACTCAGGCAAGAAAACTGAGGATGGTCAAATCTGATAGAAACCCTGGGTAAAGGTGTCAGATAATAACTTGAGAGGGGGGGGGATCTTGGGTGAAGCTTAATACCATTTCAGGAGAAATGGCTGTCCAGTTCTTTCTCCAAAACTTCCAGTTGATTGAGCACCCAAACTTCTGAGACAGGCAAGTTCCACTGGTTAATTGTTCTCACTGTCAGGAAAATTTTCCTCAGTTTTAGGTTCTTCTCTTCTGTTTCAGTTTCCATCCATTTTGCTTCTTGTTTGCATTCGTGCTTCTTTTGGAAAATACATTGTCCCCCTTTCTTTGTGGCAGCCCCTTAAAAGCCTGTTGCCTATCACACTTTTGAGTAAAGCATGTGAGCCATTTCCTCTTTTCAATGGTTCATGAAAGTACACCTATAGTATGCACATAATAAAGTCAAAAAAGTTGAACAACATTTTTACAGAACTATAGATAAATTGAGGCTGGGCAACAAGGAATAGCTGGAAGGGGAGGGGCCAGGTGAGGCACCCTTTGATATGAGTGACATTGAGTTGGCCATGCCCACCCAGTCACATGACCACCAAGCCATACCCATCCAGTCACATGACTACCAAGCCATGCCCACCAAATAAGCCACACCCACAGAACTGGTAGTAAAAAAAATTGAATTCTACCACTGATTTAATTGCTTATTAATAACCTATGACTATCACTAAGTGTTAGATTCTTGATGAATGTATTTTTTTCTTTTATGTACACTGAGAGCATATGCACCAAAGACAAATTCCTTGTATGTCCAATCACACTTGGCCAATTAAAAAATCTATTCTATTCTAGTTTTGACCCAAATCTTGTACAGTTGTGAAGATTATTTTGGATCATAGCTACTTAGTCAGCACAAATTCCTGTCCATTAATTATAATAGGACTAAAATGGGCTTTGACAAAAGTCCTCAAATCAGAAATGTCAATTAGGTTAGAGTATTACAGATCATGTGTCCAGTTACAAATATTTGGGGAAAGCCCACTGTATGGAGAGACACAGAGAGGCACAAGAAGGTATGGTATTAATATTGTTCAGAGAAGGATATGACACTTCCAAAGTTTCTGAAGCTAACATTCTGCCCCAACTAATGTCTTGATCATAGTCTTCTCTAATTTTTATTTTTCTAAATCCAATCAAAGCCAGATATTTTGTAGATTCCATTGTACATAATGCAGCCCTACAATTAGAATTAGATCTGGATTGTAGCCAAAGCATGACTTATATTGAACCAGTATTAGTTTAAACTAAACTTATTTCTAGTTAGCTTAGTACCTCTCACTTTTTATATTATCAGTCTAACTGGCAGTCTAAAACTTTACTAGTTTTATATAGATTTTCACCTAAAATCGAATCATCTCTGGGTTCTGAGAAGTGTAACAAAGCATCAAAATATTTGCAACTATGACTATCAATTTAATTTGGCCAAAATTAGAGATATTATATGGTTGACTTTAAGAATTCCCAACTGGCCAGATAAATTAACCATTTAACCATTATTAAGCAGTGCAGAGCCTTCTCTATACTGTTAGCTCTTTTTAATGTTTTTATCAGTAATATTAGAGGACAGATATTGCAATATGCTTGTGGAAGATCATATGTGATTTTGTGGTAAAGGGAAAAAAAATTGCACTATTTTACTGAACCATTCATTTATACCACATTGTTTTTGACGAACAAGCCAGTATATAAATAAATGAATTATTTTAAATTTCTTTTCTTTTGGAAGATCTCAATTCAACTGTTACTCGGCCAAATTTGTGCTGCTGTTTTTAGAATCTATGAGGTGATATTTTGGGACTTCACTCATTGATAATCTAATGAGGCCCAGAGTTTCATGTGGTGTATGTTGCATGGTGACATTTCTGCTTTACTATCTTTTCAATCTGCCATACTTTTGTTTTGTACTGACAAAGACTATAATAAGGAATATATGTATGAATATTACATCCTTTCTTACATTAAATCTGAAGATAAAAACATTATGCAGTTTAGAAACATGAATTCCATTTTGTTTCTCTTTCTCTCTGTCCTTTATATGTATCACCCACTCCTATAATGTCTTTGGTTGAATTACCAGGTTCAATTAAAAAATTACTAAATAATAATAATAATAATAATAATAATAATAATAATAATAATAATAATGATGATGATGATGATGATGATGATGATGATGATGATGATGACAGTAATACAAAATATATGTGCTATTAAAGAGAGGCATTAAAAGATCTAAAATTTCTATGGCAATTTTTTTAATGCCTGGTTGTAGTCATATATTCTCCTGATGACTATACACTAATAGAAACTCTTGTAAATTCGTTGGTCCTAAGCCATCTAAAGCTTTATAATGTTGTGAGCATCATGGAGTGAACTGGAGTTGTCTCAAAAGGCAGTAGGTAATTTGAAATCTTAAAATTGTTGTGTTTGCCACTTATTCTGATACATTCTGGGCCAGCTACACTTTCCAGATTTTAAAAGACACCACACAAAGAATGTCCATTGCAATACTTTGGTCATATTTAAATGAATAACTACTTTTTCTTTGGAATCCAGATTAAGAAATGAATCAGAAAAGAAGCAGAAGGCATTAAAAGTTCCAAGTATATGAAAAGGGGAAAAATGTATACCATGCATGTTCTTGATCAGTTTTATGGTTTTATTCTGCAATTGTTTTTACTCAAAAATGTGAAATGAAAATCAATGTTGCATTTTGCTAGGCACTCAATAAGTAACATGAATAAAGTCTTCCTAATAAAAAAGTGATTCACAACATAACTTGAACCAATGCCATCAATCAAATTTATATATCCCGCCTGTTTAAATGGAACAAACATGTGGCAATCATTTACAAAGAAAATCCTTTGGAAAACTTTGTACAATGTTCCTGAAATAACAGCTAATCTTTGACATAACCCAATGGAGGGAAAAAGTAGAAGAAAAGAAGTCTGTTTCCTCCCACTCTGATTAGAAAATGCTGGTTTTAACTTATCACCATTACTCATACTCATCCCTAGTATTTGGCTCTCTAAACACAACATAGCATAAAATTATGTTGCTGTGAGTGCTAACAATTTTATATTTGGCTTAGTTTATTAATCAGTAATCTTTGAATCTGATGAAGTCCCATTCATGTTTTAGTGCTGCCAGAAGTAAACACACTTTGAATCACATGTTTCCATATCCTTAACAAGTCTCCATAGTATGAACAGATATTCTTATAGAAACCATCTCTATTTGAAAAACAAGATCTTTCAACTGAAGAAACCTTGAATATATATTTTATTCTTATCCTATTTCCATTAAAGTGCTAGCCTTTGAAAAGGAGAAAAAAAAAACCCTTCTATGTTTTCTAGAACATAGTGGCAAATTTCCTTTCTGTTTTAGATAAAACAGATATCACTGGTGCACAATAATTAACATAAATGCATTGTATATGCTTTTTCCATTTGTTCTTTTTCAAGTACTCTTTAAAGTTAATGAATATGTGGATCAAATAAAAAGGAAATACATTCCATTCAAAGAGATTATCTTATTTCTCATTCATATTTCTTTTGGTTCTTCTTTTTCATATCAATCATCTGATGTTATGGTGCACAAGATGTAGATTTCTTTTTTCTTTACAGTGAAAGAAGAGAAGGGAAAAAACTCCTGCTGTCAATTAGTGACTCAAGGTGAGCTCTCTTTTACCATCTCACCAATCTTCAGAAAATCCTTTTATTTCTTACAAAAGAGGTACAAAATGTTAAAAGTAGTACATAAAATGCGAGTGCCCTAATTCAGCCCACCATGAACCTGCTGATGAATGCTGAAATAATTTACCAAAGGTTACTACTTCCTTGGCTGAATGCAACACAAATATTGAATATCTCTTCAAAAACTTTAAGAAAAATGATTTATTGATTATCTCCAAACACTAAATGATTCTGCATACAAAGATCTATCAATACTAAATATAATATCTCACTGGAAGAACACATAACATTCCAGATGTTGTTAGAACCAAATTCCTAAAATATTTGCTCATATATCATGCTGACTGTGGTAATGGTAAATAGAATTAAACAACATATGGAAAACCATAAGTTTTCTACATCTGCTAAATATGATAGTATTTTCCAAAAAATAAAAAAGTCATTTTGTCATAGTATTGCCATATGCGACCCCCTAGATGGAGATACCAAACTTTAAATATGTGATCTTCTGTATGTAAAGCTTTGTTTTACCATTTGCATAAAACTGTTTGAGATGTTCCCTGTCTTCATAGTCTCCTCCCTTATATTTTTGTTAGTAAACAGATTCAGTTGTCTAATAGCTTCTATGGTTTCTGCCAACAAATGCCCTTACTATAGGGTAATACTTACTTTGTTAAAATTGTGTTTATTCATGTTTTTATAAATTATCATTTATTCAATCCAATTTTATGGATTCAAATGAGACACTGAGTTATAAGCAGCACATATTCTGAATTCCCCCAATATATTAAATTAAAATTAGGTTGAGTTCTGTGCAATAGCAACTACAGCCTAAATGTTGGGTTCTCTATTAGTAAGCTTGACTATCATGTGTTTTATCAAAAGCATGTAGAACTTGGTTAATGGATTACAGGTATTCTAATCCAGTCATTGTATCACTGCATTGCACTTCTAAAATGTAAATGGCCAGTTAGATAATACAAGTGGTCTTTCTGATTTAAACTAGAAAATGGCTAATATATTAAAATATGGTCAGAACTTGTGGATTTTCACAAAATACAAATTAATTCATAAGAATGATCTCTTAGGAAAAGGTAAAAGAAAACATGGCTGATTACATTTTGACATTCTTGGTAACACCTGAAAACTCCTTTATGATGGTTGCTTTGCATATAAAGAAACTTCTTAAGAATACTTGTTAAGAAATTTGCATGTTTTAAGCAATAATTCACTTGCTCTTATCCTTTCAGACATTCTTTTACACAGTGATACATTTTTTTTTCAAACTCAACCTTCTACTGTTCATGTGGCAAAGCAACTGATAAAATATAAAATGGGTATGATTCTTAGGGAGAAAAGTATCAGCATCATGGCATATACTGTGATAAAATATGTGGCCCAAACCAGATAACTGAGAAAGTTTCTTGAGACTTTGGAGAGAAAATAATGCACCCCATTATCCAGCAATTAGATATTATATTTAAACACTGATTTAATTTGGTTGAACATTAACAGTTCATATTACAAAGTATAGTAATGCTTGATGTTTTCATTCAAAATCCATTTTAAGTTCAACATGCAAGATCCAATCATTTAAAATACAATTCACTGTGATTTCATTTAATACCAGCACACTAATAGAAATGCTTAGAATTTCCTATTAGGCGTTAAGTACAGGATTTGAGGTTTGTAAATTGAGAGCCATTTGATATGTAATGGGAACCATTGCCACCTTAAAAATTCATATTTTGTGCACTTATATCATTAAAGCAGCAGAAGAGAATGAATGGTCAGTGGTTTTGTGCAAGAACATAAATATATGATGTGATCCAATCAGATTGTGGATACAGAAACCCTGATTTCTAATCTTTATTAGGACATTACATAATATGTTTATGCTTTGAGAGGAGAGGAAATCCCATTGTACTATATAAAGAAGCACTTTATTTTTTATCATCCAATAGAATGAAATCCGCATTAGACAAGAGATACACATAGAAAGCTTTGATAAGGAAATTGGAGTATAGTACAGGATTTCCTGTTTTAGCATAAGAGATATTCTCAGGAGATTGGTTTCTTCCTTTCCACATCCTCTTTATTTATTTAATTGTCTACATCGAAGAGAGAGATTACATTATTTCCATGGACCCTTAACGAATAATCCAGTGAATCTGCCACATAGAAAAGCAATTATATAAAAATAAGCCACAAATGATCAATCAATAATTAATTAGACAGCAGAGGAACAAGAAAGGTTTTTAAAAAACAGCCTCTAAGGGAAAAAAAACAATTCTTCAAACTCACAGGTCAGCCAATTTCATTAAAATTTCATGGGGGAAACAGAATAAGTTCAAGTCAGCAATCATAAGCCAGTCACAATAAAACACTTTGAAGTTATCCAGCATGAAAGTTTAGTCTGAAATTTTATGAGTCTTGATGCAAGTCCCAAGATATATTTTCATTTCTTAGTATGTCTTGGTGACTGGATTTTGGCTTACAAATTTTTACTGATAGATCCCCAACTTCCCTGATCTTACATGATAATTGTATGTCAGTGTGGAAGAAAGGCATATATTTGTCCTGAGACACTGAAGTCTGTAGTTCAGTATTACATTTCAAGATGGCCTTCCTGGACCTTCAGAAATAGTTTTTTCAATAATGATATCTAGAAATCTCCTCTTTGTATGCAGTCCTTGTTGACCCAGACAATGAATAATCCATTATAAATTTCTATAAGTTACATCTCACCACATTGTTTATGGGAAAGACACTCTTTGTCTAGTTTCTCTGATGAAACCTATCCTGTATGGTACCAGTGGCACAGAGCCACTCTGGCACAGTGGTTAGAATGCAGTACAACAGGTTACTTCTGCTGACTGCCAGCTGACTGCAATTTGGCTATTCGAATCTCACCAGGCTCAAGGTTGACTCAGCTTTTTATCCTTCCAAGGTGGGTAAAATGAGGACCCAAATTATTGGAGGCAATATAAACTACTGTGAACCACCTCGAAAGGGCTGTAAAGTACTGTGAAGCGGTATATAAGTCTAAGTGCTACTGCTATCTGTCATATCTCTCATCTTCCTCAGAGCACATAAGCCCCACAAATACATCAAAGTACTGCCTCATTGGGAAGGTTTTACTTTTTTATTCACCTGGGATTTATTATAATTTGTCACACAGTCAGCCAGATGCATACCCTGGATTTGAGTTTTTGTCCATCTATCAAATTCTTCCCAAGGACCTGGGATAGGCAGATGTTGTTGTTTGATTACGTAAAAGGTATCATCATTTCCAAGTAAAGCTGCCTTTTGCAATTGACTGATTTGATCAATGTCAAGGACGCTTAAGTGGTGCTCCAGATACATTGGGATTGCATCCAATATGCCTATTACGAGTTTGCTTTCTTTTACCACAATTGTTGTATTATTTGTTTGTTTGTTTGTTTGTTTACTGTCCTTTCTCACCAATAAGGTAATTCCTGTTTCCTGTTTCAAAAATCTGAAGTTTTGGCATATCTATAGGATACCAAGTAAAGAAATATCACTCCAAACAAATTAAATTTAAAAACAGAGAAGATATGTGCATGTGCAGATTCTAGTAAAATTCTCCAGGAATGATTTATTGCTAAGATTTTTTTGGGCTAGAATCATGAAATATCTCACCTATTTAATAAAGGAATTATGTCTTCTAAGAATGTTTTTCTAGTTTTTAATTGCATTACATGGCCTAAATCATTATTTCCTCTTTCCAAATGGGTATATCATTTCATAGAGTATGTTTATAGATGACCATAAGCAACCAACGTTTAAAAACAGAAAATTTCAAATAATCTGGTCACAGATGACAAAAAAATTCTTTTATCAAATGTGAAGCACCCAAGAATGTTAAATGCCTGCCTTGTGCCAAACATTTGTGAAAAATGAAATGTACCAAAGAAAAAGAAAGGGAGAAGGAGAAAAAACTTGGACACTTGCCATAACACCCATTATAGTATAGTCTGAGGTCTTGACCTTTAATGTTATACTTATTGTGTTTCTGACACATTTAGTCAATTAAAATGGCTGAAGTGTAATTTGTTTTTTTAAGTTTAATACAGCATGTCAATAGAAGTTAGCCAAAATTTATAGTAGGAACACTAAAACTGCCATGTGCGCTTAAACAAATGAAGCACAATTCATCATGGTTGAAATAAAAATGTACATCAGGCTCGCTGGATTTTTTGCTTGGCATACCCATGTTGCCAAATATAGCAAAGCATGTTGTAGCTGACACTTCCAATGGAAAAGACATTTCAGTGTGCCTTAAATATTGGTGAGAAAAATCTGGACCCTCTCCAATCCTAAGGAGTGTTAACATTGGCACTTCCACTGTGTACTTTTACTGTAAATTGTTGTAGCATATATTTGACATGGAATACCCAGTGGATTGATGACTGAAGAAAGGAAGATTTTTTATTGTGCCATGTTACCTTTTTCAGTCATACATACTAAGCCTTTCTGTCTTTGGAGTTTAAACAAGTCTCCACCTGTACTCAATCGCTGAAAGTTATTTTTCATGCAACCCTAGTTTGCTTTGTTATAAATCCATAAAAACATTTTCCATTTTATTAGCCAAAACATTACTGATTTAATAATAAAACATTAAAAGCTGGCTTTTTTTTTACAGAGATTTCAGCCTTTTTTCCCTTAAATACATAAAAAATATACATAAAAATATGTATATATGCTTCTTTTTTACCCTTAAATGTGTCAAAATTAATCAGTTAAATGTGTCAAAATTAATCAGTTCAATTCTATGCCCTTTTATACATTAGCACAAAAAATAAATATTATTTTTAGTATAACCGTAGGATTTTATCATTAACTTTAGACTGCTATTTGTTTGTTTGTTACCTCTTGTAATGTCCTGAGTGATTCTGGGCAACTTAGGGTTATGACTATAGAATGACTGGAAAGGCAGTGATTTGAAATGGTATACCCTAGAATTAAGAACCTACAATATTGATGATGACGCATGATATCATGCCTTAAAATATAAAGAATTATTATAGGTAGTTTGGCTCCCTTTTGCTTCTTTCATAAGACACGTGCACAAATTTCAAGTGATAACAATAGTCTCCTTTTTGGATAACTTCTGAATTTTGAAAATAACATTAAACTTTTACCAGCAAGTAAAAATGAGAAAGAAGTATGTATGTTTTCTCCCTTCATTATTTACCTGGAAAACAATTTGAAAATGGCTTCATATTGCAAACTGTCTTAAGAGCATATTGAGAGTCTATGAAAGTTTTGTACTGATCCTTGATATTGTATGCAACAGAACATCCTGACCATGCCTACCTACAAATAGCCTTTGTAGCTGGCAGTTGGATCAAAAGACGTTTTCAGATGTAGGATTCCCTCAGATACACATGCACATACATATACACATACATACATATATGATACACAAACATGCTTCTGAGATTCTTTTGAAATGAAGTCACAAAACAGCACCAACCCTGGACCTTATAAAGGTTAAGAATAGGTCTATATTCACTTCGTTTCACTGAATATCTGTGGATGGATAATAGTTGATGAAGAGAACAGATGCTCCATCTTTGAGAAACTATCCACTTTCCTTGTGTGTTATGGTATGATTTCATTATTGTTATTATTTACTGATGACATAGCATTAATCACCAAAACTGAACAAGAAGGCTTACTGAGATAATCTCGAACTATTGGGACAAGATATTTTTTAAGATAAAACAGTTCGGAGAAATCAAACAATATCTTGGTTTGAAGATAGATAGGACTAGGAGAGTACAAGATCTCACAGGCAGAAAAAATTAACCAATTACTAAAACAGTTATAAAAATGGAACTTATGTAAGCCAGTCTAAAACACCAATGGAGTGAGGAGTTTAGCCATGGTGATGTTCAAAGTCCTGTTTTTTGATAAGAACTATTATCAGCCCTTGATTGGTAGTTTTTTATTCTCAGTAATAGGTCAAGGCCAGATATTGCATACAGTGTTAATCAATTCTGGTGAGATTTAACGCTGAGTCCACTGAAAGGCACTGGCAAGCTGCTAAAACATGTGTTTAAGGTGTCTGAAACACAATGCATTATGCATTGTATTTGGAGCCAAAAAGTTGAATTGAATTAAACTGGCATATGCTGATGCAAGTTTTGCTACAGACATAACATACATGAAAATTACATCGCGTACTGCTGTATTATTGGAAAAGCATTGATTGATGAGATCTATTAGAACAGAAACATCTAAGTTTTGTTCAACAATGGAGGCTGAATTCTCATGTTTGTTTTACTATGTACAGATTTAGTTTTTATATAAACAATTATTGATTGATATGGAATTTATGTAAAAGATCCTATTGTATTTACGAGATAACCAATCAGCAATACAAATGGCTTCAATAGTTTGCTGTGAAAACAAGAACGAAACACACAGATTTAAGATATTTAAAGTGTGAGACAATGTGTGCAAAGTAAAATGATTAGCTAGAATACTGTATGTCAAAAACAATATAGCAGATCATTTTACAAAGCCCAAGGCTCTATAAAACAATTAAGGCTAACTGTTGACGATTATGGACTTAGAATGTAGTCTGTATATATTGTCTTACCCAAAAGGGGAGAATGTTAGGAATATAAGTCACCAACAGGTATTTGGGTTAGAAATATATAACCAGGATAAACATTTTAAAAACTGTATCTTTAAGAAAATGTGCAAAACTGTAATTAGGTGTGGTTTCTCAAAAGGCCATAAAATGGAGCCAGAAGCCTGGGTTGTTTTAGTCTTAGTCTTAATCTCAGAAGAGAGTGTGTCTCAGTCTCTGTTTCCTTCTGTTGGAAAGTATTGCCGTTGCTCCATTTCTTCTAATTGACTGATATTACTGGATTTAATGTAAGTCTGATACTGAACTGTTTTTGATACTGGAATTGATTATTTGGATTATCCCTGGATTGAAAAACTGATCTGATTACCTGTGAATGACTTGTAGGTTGCTCTATTTTGGACTTTGCTTAAACCTTTCTGGAGTAAACTTTACTGTACAGTGTATCTGTATGCTGTGTGTGTATTGTTCAAACACTATTCTCTATACGTCTCCCTGTATGCGCTCATTCTCCTAACGGGGAATTACCTCAACAGTAATGAATGCATACTTAGGCTAAATGCCATGTTTGTTTTAATAGTTCTTTATTAAACTTGTCAGTAATCTCTGTTTCCAGTTCAGTTCTGACTACTTTAAACAGTTCCCTTATAAGTTCCCTTTCCTGGGACACGTATATTTGCCCTCATTCATAAGTTATTAGCAATCCTTGGTTTGAATTGTTGGTACATTATTTTCCTAAGCTTATTATGAATTTTCCAGCTAAGACCTATGCAAAGAATTTGCAAAAATATTCTTTTTATCCAAACCAAAAACAAATCCAATTAAATGCATGATGTTATTTATTCATTTATTTTTCTGATTTTTTTACCCCATTTTTTTCCCCATATATAACTGAAGACAGAAAACATACATAACATTCCTACCTTCTCCTATTTTCTTTACAAGAATATGGTGAATTGAGTTGGGCTGACAGAGAGAACTGTTGACCCAAAGTTACCTGGCCAACTTTCATCCTTTGATAAGGATGAAATTTAGAAGACTAAAATTTACAGTCTTCTGCTTTCTAGGTCAGCATACTAGCAAGATAAGAGCTCCTTCTTCTTTCCAATAATGTTTGAAGGCTCAAAACTCTGTTGTCCTCTGTTTATGATTCTGAAAAAGAGAAAACAGAAGACCACATTAATTGAGAAAATTAATAAATGTGTGGGAAATCAGGGACCATCTACATATTTTTGGATTACAAGTCCAAAAATTAATAAGAGGAGAGATTTAAAATAAGATTGAAAGGCTCTGTATGCTAAAGTATACTAATGATTACACTAGAGCAGAATGAAATGTCATTTCTTGCATGGCTGACTTCTAAAATTTCAGAGAAATGTTACAAACCTTTTTTTGTGTTAAGATCTTTTGGCAATTGAAAAGAAGAGGGCTGACCCTTCATTCTGAAAACACCTTGCCTTTATTTTACTTTATTTCATTGTATTTGTTTGTCAAACATGTACAAGATAATAAGTATGAACATAAACAAGAACAAAGGAAGTAAAAACAGATAAATGGGGACAGTAAGACAGGAACGGTAGGCACACTGGTGCGCTTATGCATGCCCCTTATAGGGGGTGAGGTCCACAGCAGACAGCTTGAGGTTGAAGGTGCGAGGGGTTGAAGCTGTAACAAAGGATTCGGGTAGGGCATTCGAGGCATTGACCACTCTGTTGCTGAAGTCGTATTTTCTGCAATCAAGTTAGGAGCAATTTACCTTGAGTTTGTATTGATAGTTTGCCCATGTATTATTGTGATTGAAGCTGAAGAAATCATTAACAGCCAAGATGTTATAGCAGACAATTTTGTGAACTATGCTTAGATTAGACCACAGGCTGTACTGTTCCAGATTGTCCAGGCCCAAAATTTTGAGCCTGGAGGCATAGGGAATTCTATTGTGAGTGGAGGAGTGGAGTACTTTTCTTGAGAAATACCTCTGAACTCATTCAATTGTGTTAATATCCTATATACAGTGCGGGTTCCAGGTGGATGAGTTGTATTCAAGAATTGGTCTGGCAAAGGTTTTGTCTACGCTAGTTAACAATTCAATGTTGCCAGAGAAGTTTCACAAAATAAGATTAACAATTCTTAAAGCCTTCTTGGCAATGAGCTCTGGGGCTTAGATCATTTAAGATAAGTACTCCTAGGTCCTTGACAGAGTGAGGGTCATCTATGAGATAGTTTCCTCCTAACTTGTATTTGGTGTTCTGATTTTTTGTAGGACAGAGCATTTGTTAGTTGAAATTTGGAGTTGCCAATTGTGCGACCATTTTGACACATAGTCAAGGTTGCTTTGCAGGACAGCAGCATTGTCAGTAGTGTTAAATAACTGTATGTCAGCGGTGAAGAAGACACAGATTTTGGAATTAACTGAACATGGGAAACCAAGGAGTCTACAAATAATTGGCTGTAGGTCATGATTCTGCAATGAAAGTTAAGATATTTACATGCATGCTTTATGTACTTCAAAACTATATAAGAATCTTGTATCCTTTGCATAAGAATGCTATAAACAGTTCCTTCTTTTTTAAGAAAAAAATGAATATAATTTATATCAAACCATAATGCAGGTGTCCTAAGGTGAGCTCAGGGAGGACAGAAATCTCTCACAGAGCAGAAGGGCAAAAGCTCGCTTGATCTTATTATAAATTATTAATGGAAGTAATCTTTTTAAAAATTAGTATATTTTCTGATGCAATAATGGGGGGATAGGACAAAAGGAACGAAATAAATTAACCAAACTATAGAATAGATGTAGGAAATTGTTAAATGTGTATCCTGTTAGAAATAATTTAAGAATGGAAACCAAGAGAATTTTTTAAAATATAGACTTAAATGTCTCCATTCCTGAAACCGGATTGAGAGACAATTGATTTTTTTACTTGATCAATGGATTTATAGAAGACATAAGGAAGCATTGAAAGAATAAAGTAATTTGAAACAAGACTGATGATAGAAATGAGGATTGGTTAGAATGAGGAGATGAAAAACATGACTGAAACTATGGACGAAAGTGTTTAGTTCATATTTGCTTGCAAATGTAGCTTGCAGTCTTTAATGCAAAATTGACCCTTTTTAATTTTGCAGGACAGTTCACCTATAATATAAAATATTAACATGCATATATGCAGGAAGGTAGAGGTATCTCTCAAACATAAGTGCTACTCATTTCCAGCTGTAGGGGAAATGCTCATTTCCATTGCAAAGCGGAAGAGCCAGCATTGTCCAAAGATGTCTCTATGGTCATGTGTGTGGCATGACTAAACACGAAGGCGCACAGAATGCTGTTACCTTCCCATCAAAGTGGTCTCTATTTTTTTACTTGCATTTTTACATGCTTTTGAATTGTTAGATTGGCAGAAGCTCGGACAAGTAATGGGAGCTCTGTCTGTTATGCAGTGCTAGGGATTTGAACCGCCAAACTGCCAACCTTTCTGATTGACAAGTGCAATGTCAATGCCACTGTGTCCCAATTGTACAAAATTGAATTACTGTAATTTTATAGCAAAATGTTAGTAACTGTAATTGACATATTTGCCATCTTTCAATGAATAATATCCCTGAAATGAGCAGGAATTAATACAATGACATAAACATTGCTTTGTTTTGTTTGCTTTTTAATTTGCTAAAATGCAAGAATAGAGAAGAATTCTTCAAAATCACCAATCACTTTATCAAAAAATTGGTGATTTTGAAGAGTCCCTTTGATGCATGAAGACATAGGTTTAATTGAAAGCAAGTCAATGCAGGCTGTAAAAAGTAGCTAAAATTCCCCCAGTTCTGTTTCATGAACATTATTATACTGCCTTCAAGTCTTTACAAAGCTGTAACCTTTAGTTAAATTTTAAATAGATGTGTAGATCAGCCCAGAGTCTGAAGAAGCTTCTTTGGATCAGGATCAGTATGAGCCAGTAACAGTTTGATATGTTACATAATGTCAAAAGTATTTATCCACCTAATTCAGCAGTATTCACAGATGTTGCAGTACAACAGGACTTCAAAAAAATCTATATTTATTCTTATACTGCCTGAGAGAGTTGTGATAATGAAATATTAGGGATATATATGCAGAATTCTTTCTTTTCAGCTTGCTCATTCATAAATAATGTTATGTCATAGGTTGCCTAATTCCTTTGAATGAAAAATAAACTAATCTGATGCTTTCTTAAACACTTCAAATGCCTAAATTCTAAGGAATACCATCCATACACTTTACAGAACAAAAATATATTATATCAAAAGCACCAACTTTCTTTTCTAGTCTATCCAGTTATGCATCTAATAAATAAATTCAAGTCTCTATTAAATTTTGACTTTTCTAAGTTACTAAAACTATCCCACAATTTTTTGAATGGGATCTATGCTTTTAATCGTCATTTGTAAAGCTGCAATACGCTCTACAACTAAAGCAGTGAAAGCAATTCAGCTAACAATAAACCATACTGGCATATGATGGAGTGGGAGGGGGAAAAGAGAGGAAGATAGTAAAATTTCTAATAGTAACAAATAGAACCTTTTCTTTCCTTTATATTGTCTGGCTGTGACATCCTCTAGAGAACATTTTGTTACCTCCCAATTTGAACAGGAATGTTGGCTTCATTTTGGTATATATCTATTAGGTGCAGAGTGATGAGTCTATCTGACTTGTGGTTCACAAGGGCTTTTCCTGGGCTAACATGTGACTGTGATCCCTTGGTGACCAAAAGGATATTTTCCATTAGCAGAAACAGATGTTACTTATTCGTAAGGTCTAAATAAAGCATATGATTTTGCAAAAGTTTGCTTCATGCACATTTGTTGGCTGCCAAATGTACAGTGTAGATTTAGAAGGGTTTGCACTTGATTTAAAAATAGTCATCAGTAAAGTTACAATTCTGTATGTGCAAAGTATGTATAGAGTGCGAAAGGCATGGGGTAAGCTAAAACTCCCGGCAGCGTGGCCCAAATTTTTAAAGGGGTTTCTGGGATTTAGGCCTTATCTATCATTAATCAGCCTAAAACAACTGCTGCAGATCAGGGAGAAAGACAGCAAGCAGGTTCCCACCAATCCTCCTACATACCTAAAGTTATTTACTCTGTGCCAACACCACCAGGCTGGTGATCAAGGAGTGGAGCACGCTGTCCAATGACTAGTGTTGAAATAAGATTCATTCCCCACTCTTTTTGGATTCAGTACACTGGATAGGGAGAGGAATTATGCTTGCCTCAGATTCAGTTGAATCTGCTGGGACTCCATATTAAACTAGAAACTTACAATCAAAGATCTATTCTAGCTTGATAGTTGAAAGTTTAAAGAATTTTCTCTTTTTTCATACTGCCATTTCTAATAATTTGCTGAATTTACAGATGGGAAGAATATTGATAGCCACTGCATTTGACATTTTGGGCAGTGAAGGTTATATTGGATGAGGCAATGATATAAGCTTCCGTTTATCTGTGAGCAGAATTGTGATTTTTGTGGGTTTTCCTTGGGTTTTTAGAAGGTGTTTGGGCATACAGCATTTCTATTTTAAGCTATTTTGTTGGTTATGGGTTTCTTCCCTCAAAAAGGCAAAACTGCTGCAAATTTCTAGTAATGGTTCCAGAACACACACAAAAATAGTTTCAAATTGCACATGGATCTAAAATGGAGCTTTGGCACCAGTGTGTGCTGTATGCTGGTATTCAGAATTGTACATAGTATGGTCTCAAACTACTTTTTCCTTAACCAGTTTAGATAATGAACTGCTTTCTGTTTCCTTACCTGAATTCAGCTAGTTCAACCAGTTAAATCGAGGGATAAATAAAACTGTTTAAGAAAAATGTACTCTTAACCTACTGATTGTTCATTTTGTACTTCTTCAATTATCTAAATATTGTCTGTCTTTATGATCATTTAACTCTATTTCATTTTGTCAAAATCACAAAGCTACTCTTGTGTGGTGGTTCTATGTAATCTTTTTCTTGTATCTAAATTGGCCTTTTATATCTAGAAAGAACATTTACTGAGGAACTCTGAATGTGGTGATATTTTTCAAGTGTATATTTGCTATTACAATATATCATATATTGAAAATTGACTGAGAAACCAGGACACTGTGACTTCGAATCCCACCTAAGTATGAAAAACCAGCTGGGTGACTTTGTGGTAAAATAGAAATATAATAAACAGTAAAAACATAGGTTTGGTTATTTCTATGGTAAGCATGTTCCTAACTATCGTCATATATGATCTGATCTTGGAAATCATTAGCTTTTATAAATCAATTATCTTTTGACTGAGCCCTAATTAAAGGATTGGGGTTTTTTTTTTAATGAACTGACATGTCTTGTTTTATATTCTATACTCATAATGTCAGTTTAATAAAATTTGTCATATTTTTTTCAAATAAATTTGATGCATCTATGAGTCTTCTAGTACACATAATAACAGGTAGAACTGATAACACAGTGGTTCGAATGCAGTACTACAGGCTAAATTACTGCTCACTGCCAGGAGTTCACTTCTGAGCAGCAAGGTTGACCCAGTCTTCCATAATTCTGAGGACAATAGAATAAGGAGACAGATTGTTGGGGACAATATGCTGACTCTTTGTAAACTGCTGAAAAGCACTATGAAGTGGTACATAAGTTTAAGGACTATTGCTATCTTGACAATTTGGCTATAACCTGTTGACAACCCTGGTTCCTGCTTTAAGGCCCTGTCACACTGCCCAACGGATGCAAAATGGACACAACGGACGAGCAAAATGTTCCATCCGTTGTTAATCCCCTCTCAGAAGGGGCAAAAATTTGCATAACCAGAGCGGATAACACAGGCGGGGGGAGGACGCAGGCAGATGGAAAGCGGATGCGGAACGGAAGCCCGCGGATGGAAGCGGATGGGAGCGGGATGGGCACATCCGCTAGGCTTCCGGGGACCTCAGCAAAGCGGACGCGGAACGGAAAGAGCAGATGCACAGAGGCATGCACAGCGGATGAAGTGGATGCACAGCGGATGCACAGCGGAAGCATTAGCGGATGCCGAGCATTAATTGCGCATCGCGGAGAGGATGCATTGCGTCAGCCCCGCGGATATAACAGAAGCAGTTCAGAAGCAGTTCACCATTCAGAGGAAAGACCTGCTTCCAGACACATCGACTGCCTTGCCTGTCCTGCCTGCATGTCTGCCTGCAACCCTTGCTGCCAGCCTCCTGCCAGCCTCCCTGCCAGCCTTGGTGCCTGCCTGCCTGCCAGCCTTGCTGCAGCCAGTCTGCCTGCCAGCCTTGGTGCCTGCCTGCCTGCCAGCCTTGGTTCATGCCTGCCTGCCAGCCTTGGTACCTGCCTGCCTGCCAGCCTTCCTGCCAGCCTTAGTGCCTGCCTCCCTGCCAGCCTTGGTGCCAACCTTCCTGCCAGCCTTGGTGCATGCCTGCCTGCCAGCCTTCCTGCCAGCCTTGGTGCCTGCCTCCCTGCCAGCCTTCCTGCCAGCCTTGGTTCCTGCCAGCCTTCCTGCCAGCCAGCAACCCCACAACCATTGCTGAAGCACAGCAAACCTCAGCCATCTGCTTCCAGCCCTTGCAAGAGGGACAGGGCTACCATCCCGCCCCCGGCCCTCACTCTGGTTCTGCTGGGGCTTCTGCAGCAACGGCTTGCTCTTCTGGGGCTAGCGCTTCTGCTGCTTCTGCTTCTGGAGAAGCTGATGACAAGCAATACAGCACCAGCCACCTCCACAGCACCTGCACCCTTCACCCCTGAGACTGAGCGTCCAAGAGGACTGCCAGAGACTCATTTTTGTTTTATAGCTTCTTGTTAGTAAAGTCTATTTTTGATTCATACACTTGTTCGTTTTCTTTTTTTTAATAAACTCTGGTGGAAACTTTTTAGAAATGGTTTAAGCCTTTGCATGCTGTGTGGATGGATTAAGATAGCAGTGGGATGGGCAGGGATACCTTTGGGATGGTAATAGCTATGGGATAGATAAACCTCCAGTGCAAGCATAGTGGGACTGTATGGTCCACCCTCCCAGGTGTCACACCTTTGACCCTTCATTATCAATAACTGTGCAAGCATTCATCCACACATGTCAACATAAACACAACTCTTTATTAAATGCCCTGTTCATTGTAGGCCCACCCAACAAACATGGTCCAATCTCATCAGTGTGATGAGACAGGCTGAAGGAAGCATCCATTAATCATCTATCATCCTGTCTTGCCACTCCACTGCTCCAGCTGGGAGGGTGCACCAGTGTCTCAGGAGGTTGCGCTGCTTCTTCCCTTCACGTGAGGCTCTGTTGGAGCCTTGCACATCCTCAGTGTCTATCAGGTTTCGCCCTTGCCTCCATTCCCCAGGCTCCATGTCCCCATTGCCTTGTTGGAGGTCCACGAGCCTGTTCTGCAGAGCTGGGAAGCGGGTGCGCATGAGATTGTGCAGGATGCAGCAAGCTTCCAGATCTTCCTCATGGTCTCTGGGCGATGCTGCATGGTGGTGAGAAGTACCTGGAACCTATTGGCCAGGATGCCAAAGGCGTTTTCCACCACCCACCTTGCCCTGGACAGCCTGTAGTTGAAGATCCCTTTTCACGGTGAGGAGTCTGGAAGTGTAGGGCTTCATGAGGTAAGTTGTGAGGGAGAAGGCGTCATCCCCCATGATGAAGTAGGGCACATCTTGTGTGTCATTGGGCAGGGGTTCTGGATCTGGGAAGCCACGATGAGGTTGCGTTTCAGCTCCCCCTTGAGGTGACTGGCGTTGTATACCTGGGCATCTGAAGATGAGCCGTTGGCCTAAAGCATCGATGTACATGAACTTGTGGTCAGCATCGACCATGGCGAAGAGGATGATGCTGAAGAAGCCCTTGGAGTTGAAATAAGTGGACCCCGACTTGGCTGGCGCTTTGCAGGCCACATGCTTGCCATCGATGGCTCCAACAGCTGTGTGGGAAGTTCCACCTCTGATACCACTGCTCTGCAACTTTCTTCCATCCTTCTTCAGTGGAGGCACTGGAGGAGCTCCTCCTTGTATTCTTCGAGATGGCCTACACCACTTCTCTGACCACAATGCTGATGGTGTTGTGTGGCACCCTCCAGCCATACTGCATGCTCCTGTAGGTGGTCCCTGAGGCCAGGTGGCAGAGAGTGAGTGCCACTTGAGCCCAGGTTCCAGGCTGGGCCGGAAGTTGGTGTTTGCCTTGGTCAACCTGGGTGTTAGGCGCTGCACAACTTGTGTCAAACATGGCTGGAGCCATCCTCATGAAGTTCTGGAATGCCCAAGTGTCTTCGTTGCTGAGCTCCACCATCAGCTTGTTGTACAGTCCATCCTCTGCTCTTCTGGCAAACCATCTTCGTACCCAGACACTTCTGGCCGCCCCTTTTTCTTCCCGTAGTAGAGTTCACAGAGCCTGTAGATGGCTTCGCACTGTTGCAGAAGGATGGTGGCTGCCAAAAGGACTTTGTTACGATCCACGGTGGACATGACTGGATGCTGTGGAAGAGGAAGAGGCAGATGAAGGCTGGAGAGGTCCGCATCGCAGGGCTGCTGTTCTGAAAGTGAGATCCAGATGTGTTGCTCCCCCTTTTTATAGGCAGTATAGGGGTCCCTTTGCATCCTCTAGGCATCCTCTAGGCATCCTCTAGGCATCCTCTAGGCATCTGTAGACATCCTTAATATCTGAGATAGGTCCCCTCTGCGAATGTTTTTTCCATTTTAAATGCTTTGTTTCCGTGCTGCATCCGCTGGGCATCCGTTCTGCATCCATTCTGTGTCGTTCCACTTCCTCTCTGTGTCCAAGCGGATGCGAGTTGCGCAGATGCGGAACGGATGCCTAGCGGATATAGTGATGCGTAACGGATGCAGAAACGGATTCGTAGTGGATGCGTAGCGGATGCAGAATGGACGAATTGGTATACATTTTCCGCGCAAAAGTTTTGAGCAGCTCAAAACTTTCTGAGCGGATGAAACGTCAATAAACAGATGCTGATGGATAGAGAGAAGCAAAACGGAGGCAGTGAGTAACATGCGATTAATAACCAACGGATGGCAAGCTTTTTTGTCCGTTTTACATCCTCTTTGCATCCATTGGTGCAGTGTGACAGGAGCTTTACTTTCTGGTGTACTTTTCATATGAACCCAAATGTTCAGATGTTTGGCTGAACAATGTTAGAGTTATATTTATTGAATAAAGCCCCTTAGACCTTTATATCTATTAAACAGATTTAAACATTGTCATAGAATGAATGCATGTATTTGTTTATACTTTAAAAGAGTACCACAAAAGCTTTTATGTTTTTGAAATGTTGGAGCATATCTTTCTGCATGTATTGTAACTAGTAGCATTCAACTACTTGTTACAAATTACACAAATTTAACTTCTTATTAATTAAATGGTAGCAATCTACATTTTAATATACATGATTTTTCAAAGACACTAAAAGTTTAATAGACAAAAAAGGTCCTTAAATACTAAATTTCAGCTTTCTCATTCAAAGTTTTTTCCTTTACATTTCATTTAATACTTATGTATGAATGTGCTATTTACTGACAAAATGAAAGGTAGGAAATTCATCCATGAAATAAGGAATAAGTAATAAGTTCACAAAGCAAGGCAGAAGCAATGAGTCCATGAAGCAAGAAAGAAGCAAGCAGTTCTTCAAATGCCAGACATCAGCAATGTCTCACAATCTCCATAAATTCAGCATTTGTTCCCGACAAATGCTCTTCCCCACAGCATCTCCTTAAATCTCAGTCCCCAGGTGTGCTTTATGAAGAGGGGTGGGGTGCTCTCCTCCCGAGTTGTCAGATTGGCCTGCACTGTTCCCACCTCCTTTCCACTCTCTGTGCTCGGAGATCAGGAGGGGGAGGTCCTTGCTCATCACCTGAGCTCCGTCATCCCTCATTTCTACTGCCTGCCCTCTCTTGGTCATCCTGCCCTTGTTCCTCATTGCTGGCAAGCCATCCCAAGCCAGAAAGCCCCAGGGCCACCTCATCCTGCTCCTCCCCATATTTCTCTGAAGCCAACAAGGTCACCCCTTTACCTCTGTTGGCACCAGCTCCTGCTCATCCTCCTCCACAAATTCAGGCTCTGATGGGGGCATGACATTAGTACTCCTTTAGCTTTTAATGAAAAGATCAGGTTTATGAAACATAAGAACCACCATAAAATTTCTTCAACACATTTACAGCCTGCTGTTTCATTGTGAGGAAGGAATTTGTCTCTGCATCCCAAATAGATTTGTCAATGAAGTGGCTCAAGGAATAGAAACATGGCCTTTTAGATACAGTCAGAGCACTCAATATTCACTTAGTCACAGCCACCATGACAATGATCAGGGTCCAAAAAAGTATCCAGAAACTTGTCAGCATCATATTCTTGGCTTAATTCTTCATGGTAACATTTTATAGCATAAATCAATCAACAAAAAGATATTTATTAAAAGAAAATCCCATGTGCCTATATTTAGTCATGCAGTGTCATCAAACTATTGTTTTAAGACAGTCCACAAGAGCCTACCATAATCTTTTATTTGGAACTTCATGTTCCTCATAACAAACTAGTTCTAAGGTTATATCTATATTTACAACTGGCAATGATTGACAAGAATCAGGTATTGACAAAACCTTGGAATAAGGTTTCACCAGGGTGAAATATTCTATGTAGTCAGGAATTTCAGGCTTTTCTTGGCCAAAAACTTCACTGCAACACAATTGCTCCAAGGACATGAAACACATGCAATCTGCTCACTACTAAGAAAAATAATATGGCCATAGAATCGAAATCTAAACTTTTTTCTGGTTCACAACAAGGCTTTGATGATGGAAATATAAGACAGTGTTAGGATTATTTATCAGGAGTTTCTTTTTAAAATCATAGCTTTTTGTGGCTATGTTTTTTGGGATGGTGGTTATTTTTTATTGTTTTTAAGCATTCATAAAAGATATATTGAAAAATGCATTGTGAACATGTAAATAAGATCTAAATTTTATAAATGCATGAAATAAATAGTAAGAAGCAGCTAAAACTATTTTCAGTAGCGCCACTTCTACATACTTAAATGTGATCTGGGATTGCCTATGGAGATTCTCAATCATCCAAGTCATGGTTGTCCTAGAGGTGCTTTTCAAAAGGCAACTGATCTTTCTCAGTTTTTTCTTGAAAATATTTAGCTTCACATCTTTAGAAGCTTTTTCAGTGCTGACTGAATGGTGGGGAATGGAAGGATTTATATTCTTATCTGGTCCATTAGCACTCTGAAGGTCTGGTCATTATCTTTGAGAGTTATTGAAATCACTTGGGAGTTTATCTGTACCTTTAGAGTGAATCAGTGTGAAAATGGGTGTGGAAACTTATTGGGACTGCTGAAACAACTGTGCTGTAAACAGCAGTTAGGTGTTGTGGTCTCTTTCCTTCTGTTGAGAGACGGGTGTTCAATTTTAACACAGATGTCCTCTTTTACACCTCTTTCAAACCAATGGTCCTCTCTGTCCAGAATGTGTACTTTGCTGTCTTCAAAAGAGTGACTTTTGTCTTTCAAATGCAGATGGACTGCTCAATCTTCTTGTCCTGATGGGCTTGTTCTCCTATATTGCCAATGCATTTGTGAAGTGGCTGTTTTGTTTTTCCAATGTACAGATCTGCACTGTACAGATTTGTGCTTTATACTGTGTACATCACATTGTATAGTTTATTTCTGGGTATTTATTCTTGGATGGACAAGCTTCTGCTTTAGTGTGCATACATATGTTGTGTTGATTGAAAATCCTCCTGGGCTTTTCAGATATTCCTGCAATGTATGGAATGACAATGTTGTTTTGTTTGTTGTTATCTTCTTTGTTTGATCAAAGAAGATGATCAAATCCAGAAAAAGATCCAGTATGAGCTCCTTCATAACCAACAAAGAAGAAGGATAAAAGAAAAAAAATAAGAAAGTCATGTTGCCTTTTGAAAAAGCATCTTTGGGTGATCAGGAATGAATGAATGAATCACATGTATCAGTTCCAAAGGAGTGTCCCTTGTCCTCTGGATGCAGCCATATGCCATCTTAATATAAATTAAGTTTGAAATAAACAAGGGACTAAAATAGGACTGCATTTATTCCAAATCAGTTTAGAACATACTCTTACATCAATTCTGAAAGACACACTTGAATTTTGCTAGACCTTAAACTGACAGAAATATCAGACCTGAGGAATTCTTGCCAAGTTTGTTTCTTTTTCTGCTCTTCTGTCCTCAGAGACTAGCATATTCGGTTGGGAAAGTGAAATACCAGATACACTGAAATATTTTTTTTAAAGGCCAGTCCATTGCAAGGGAAAAAGTGTCCTTTCATAATTCTTTATTGTGAAGTTTATCTAGAAGATAAATAATGATTGCCAAAAAGTACATCAGTTTTATGAATAGTCTACCCTGTTCTTAAGCAGACTGAAGCTGATTCTACCTGTCATGAAGGGAGAATGTTCAACGTATAGGGAAAATGAATTATACATCAATCTTGTTAAAACAAAGGTGTTCTCAAGAAGTTATAAGTCATCATTCAAGGGTAATAGCATTAATTACAATCTGATCAATATTTTAAATATTCTAGAGGTCTTTTTATATGACTGGATCCTTGTAGAAGCATTTTTTTTTATCATGCTCTATGATGGAAATTGAATCTGATGGCCATATTCTCTCCACTGAACTTACTTTGATCGAATGATCTAATTATGCTGCTTCTATCAAAATAGTGCAGAAAGGTAAATAGCAATAGCACTTAGACCTCTTTCTAGCAGTAGGGTCACTGATGAGGTCTAGGGGAAATGTGCAATTATATTGCAGTCCATTGCAAGCATATCATTATATTCTATTATCTGTAACATTCAAGCTAAATATGCTTGTATGCAATGACTATTGGCTTTAAAGTGCAGTGTATGATCAATGCATTGCTACTTTGCCTTTGGATTTAATTTTTTTTATATGTATTTTGTTGCTAGAGAAAAGACATTTGTGGAGTTTTCTGGCTCACATAATGAAGTATCATTGCCTTGATTATTGTTTATTTAACTCAGTGAAACGATGGCATTTGTTGGCTTCCCTCAAATAACAAAATAACTTCCACCAAGCCAATCAGTCTAGAAAATGTACAGTAACGTACATATTAAACTGTTTTTTCCTAGTCTGCAAAGGTCCAAATTATTGATGTAAGAAAGACTGACTATTCTTTGTTTTTTTCAGGAAAGTTTCAACAATTGAACTTGGAATTTTCTATGTTTCTTTCTTTCCTTCTTTTTTGCATAAGGCTTTTTATTTTATAACATATAAAAGTTCAATTTTTAGTTAAACAGTGTGTTGTCTGGGTACAAATAATTTAGGGAAATAATCATCAAAGTGTTTACAACAATGTTCAATACATTGATATTTATTCTATCACAATGATCATAATAACAATACTGATACTTGCTTATCCATTTTAACAAGCCTCCGCTTTTTCATTGATCCTTTTCTTATATTTCCATATTTCTAACTTCTGTTTTTGTTAGCTAACATTGATAAAATAAATCCCAAGTCAAAAAGTATTTAGTTTCTTTCTTTTCTTTAATTGTAAATGTTAATCTATCAATTTCTGTACATTCTAATATTTTTAAAATCACCTTTTCATCTGTAGGGATCTCTTCACTTTTCCATTGTTATACAAATAAAATTCTGGCTGCAGTCAATACATGTAAAATCAAATATGTATTCCCCTTGTTATGCTTATCCAGTAAGATGTCCAACAAAAATATTTCTGGTTTTAAATCAATAAGTTGGTTTACCATTTTTTCCAACCATGTATGTATTTTTGTCCAGTATTGTTTTGCTTGGGCATGTCCACCACATATGAAAATATGAACCTGCATCTGATGGCATTTCCAACATTTAACAGACATATCCTTAAACATCTTTGCCAACCTTGAGGATGCGAAATGCCATCTATAAAACATTTTATGAAAATTTTCTTTCTATGCAGTTGACATTGTTTATTTATAATTTCTATCCCAAGTTTCTGCCATTTATCTAATTCTATTATATAATCAAAATTTTTAGCCCATACTATCATTGTCTCCTCTACTTGCTCGTCTTCCATCTTGTTATTTAATAAATATCTATATATTTTCTTTATTAGCTTTTCATCTATCCCATTTGATCTAATTCTGTTAATTCTTTACAAAAACCATATATTTTAGCATCCTTCTCACTGAGATTGTATCTGCACTTGTGGCCACCGTGCTGTATCAATCCTTTGATTACTCAGTTCTTACTTAGTTTTAAGTTCCCCCTTTTCATTCAAGATATCTTGATATCTGGTCATATTTCCCATATTAATTATGTTTGGGTGGGTCAGTGCCTTCATTGTGGAGAGCCAGACTGATATTTTCAAATAGCGTTGTTCTTTAATTTTTATCCATACTGATAATAATGCATTTCTGATGTAATTAATGTCTTTGGAAATAACTACGTAGCTTATTTTTCCCATACCATAAAAAAGCATGACATGGAGGTCATGTTCCTCCAAAGTCAATAGTCTTTTGTGTCTTAGACCAATCCATTCTTTCACCCATGTAAGTACCAAGGCCTGAGAGTACAACTTCCAATCTGGCAGCCCAAAGCTCCCTCTGTTTTTAGCATCTTGCAGCATTTCAAACTTATCCTTGCTTTATTCCCTTGCCAAATCAATATTGTTTTATTTAGTTCTTCAAAATATTTTTCCAGTTGTATCAGTACTGTTTGAAATAGATATGTGTTGGTAAACTATTCATTTTTATAGTAGCTATTCTTCCTGTGAATAACAGTTGCAAGATTTTCCACTTCACCAAGTTTTTTTTAATTTGTTGAGTCAGTTTATAGTAATTATCTTCTTTAATGGTTACACATCTTGCTGTTAGTTGGGCTGCTAGGTATTTACTTTCTTGACTATCTGAATATCTATCATTTTCATTCATCTTTTTACTGTGTATCTGTAAAAATTTTAACAAAAATGTTAATTTTTCTTTCTTTATTTTCAATCCTGCAACTTCAAATTAATTATCCCTGCATGTAGGGTTGTATGTAGAAGACTTTCACTGTTTCAGGTACTTTAGGTAGTTCAGCTCTTTTCAAATATTGTTTTATTCCCTCTTCTGGAATTTTTTTCTGGTTGTACAACTTTTCATAATAATCTTGGATTATTATTTTTGGTCATAAAAAAATAATAATTTGGTCGTGGAGAAGTCCTTTCTCATCTGCCAATTGGTGTATCAGTTTCTTCTCTTTCTCTTTTTTCAGCTTATATGTCAAATGTATTCCTTGTTTATTTGCATTTTCAAAGAAATTCTGTTTAACATTTTTAATTTTTTGTGCCAGTTCATCTTTATCAAGTAGATTCCATTTATGTTTTATTAATTCCATTTGATTCTTTAAATTCTTTGTGTGTTTGTGTGTGTGGTTCTTTCTGTAGTTCTAATTCTAGTCTTGTATTCTTATAGTGTCTTTTGATTTTGTATCTTTTTCATATTTTTCTTTCCTGTATAAATTGCAGCTACTTCCCAGATATATGCCTTTTCATAGAATTTTCTATGTTCCTCAATCACTTTCTCTTAACCAGTTGCTCTCAAGCCCAAATTATTTTAGAATTTCTACAGGTTGTGCAATGATTTGAGATTTTAGTAAGAGAATGCAGCCAAGAATAGTTTTACATCTAATCTGAATTCTAAAACCAAACCCTAAGAATAGGTTTAATTCAAATGTTAGGACTAATTATAGGCTATTTGGATATTCAGGACAAAGCTGCATACTGACTGCCAGATAGTCAGATAAGTTAATACTTGACTTGCTCTTTCATGACAAGAATTTCATGATAAAGCCATAGCCTTGAGAAAACAATATCACTTCTCACAGCTAAACCTCAGAATGTATCAGGTCAAATATTAAGTCTACTCTCAGAATTGATTAAAACATATTGCATAAACAGTATCATTAAGGTTCTAATGTGACCTTATTCATATAAGAAATAGCATATATGAAATAGCTTCCTCCATGGCTTTATTCATGAGTGCTATTGAGTATTTATGTTGTTTGGATATCAGTAAAAATCCACTATATACACTTTATTCTTAATCATTTTACAACTCCATTTTCACAGAATTCATGACATTATGCCTATGTTCATTGGGGACAGAATGTTAGTTTGGGTCTTAAGCACAGATATATGGCATAAATATTTCATGTTTTTAATGAGATGGCTTCAACTCAGATTTTTATTTTATTGCTATATACATGTTTTATATTGTATATTCACTGCCCAGAGTTGTTGCATAGAAAGGTGGTCGTACAAATTTGATTAAATAAATAATGCCTGCTAAACCAGTGGTTGCCAACTAGTGGGCTGGGGACCACTGGTGGTCCATGAGAAAATTTTGATGGTCTGCAGAGAAATGTCCCCCCCAAAGCACTCCCACCAAAGCAATTAATCCAGGCTATGCAGAAACACAAGGCTGCACCACCCACACGGCCCACCCACCCGCTGGCCTGCATCCTTCAGCCAAGTGCAAACCTTAACTTGAGTAGAGCGATGTAAGCTGGAACTAGAAGGTAAGACCAATGGCAGGAGAGGGAAATCTGCCCCGGGGTGGCTTGCTGATGGTGGGAAAGTTGGTCCCATATTCCAGAGCTGCAGTAGTCACAAGACTGGCTCTTTGGTCATCCCGGAGCAGATCCTCCAGTCCATGGCAGGCCAGTGCACCCAGGTGGAGGAGCAGCTGCTCCGGGATGACCAAAGGGCCAGTCCTGTGACCACTGAAGCTCTGGAATATGGGACTGACATTCCCACCAACATCAGCAAGCCACCGTCAGTCAAAATTCATATTAGTGGTCTGCTGGGTTTAAAATTATGAGTTTGATGATCCCTGAGGTCCAAAAGGTTGGCAACCCCTGTGCTAAAATATGATTTTGTGCAGAAGCATGCATTCTTTTTCTAGGCCAAGAGTCAAACTTTATCAGTTTAGTGTAGTTAGACCATTGGATTAGGACTGGTCTAATCCTGGTTCATGTCCATGCTCAGGGAGGAGAATCATTTAGTAATTTGGATCAATCACTATTTGTTAGACCAAGTTATTTTGCAGTTATGTTATTTTAATAATACTGGAGAAAAAAGCACCCTTATATATGCCACAATTGCGATCATATAAGAAAAGTGGAAGATAGTTCAAACTAGCTGCAAACACTTCGCTTTTCAGTACTGGACCAGAAGCTGGGTTGAAAAATTAGGAAGGCAAGTGACAACATAAATAAATATTAAATTTAAAAAATTAAATTAAGACAAAATTAAATTAAGGCAATTCTTTCATATATTAATACAAGGTATATTACATATTATAATAATTATTCTAATATAAATAAATATTATATAAAGCATGGATTTGTATTTTGAAGTGTCATCTGCTCCCAATAATTTAAGGTTTTAAGCTGGCAAATTCTTCCTTGGTTTATGAGACCATTTTTTTTTAGTCCCTTCTGCTGTCTGAATAAGCTCAATATTGTAAAGTGTGGTTAACTATTACACCTTGCAATTTAAAGTCAATTATGAGACAGGTGAATCTACATTTCTAAGTAAGGGCTAAAGAAATAAGAGGATATAGAAATAGTCTTAAGTCTTTAAAAATAAATCATATTATGTTTCTAGAATCCTTTGTTCCACTGAAAAGAGAGTTAGCATGGAATCAGATTAGATATTATGAAATAGAAATACGTAAACAATATCTTTACCACACTTGCCCTTCATTGCCCAACATTTAAAGTAAATGCTTTTAAAGCCCATGTCCTACTGCACCAACGGATGCAAAGAGGATGTAAAAAGTTAAAAAAAGCTTGCCACCCGTTGGAAAATGCGATGCATCCGTTGTGTACTCACTGCATACGTGTTTCATACGCTCGATCCCTCCAGCATCCGTCCATTGAGATTTCACCCGCCCAAAAAATTTTGAGCTGCACAAAACTTTGTGAACAGATGAACTTTCCACTGTGTACGATGTAAATCTGCGACATCCGAGCAACAAATGTTCTATGACCGTTTATCATCCGTTAAACGTCCACTGTATCCTCTCTGCATCCTTTGGGCATCCTTTCAACTCACATCCGCTGCATCTGAAAACAGAAAGAGGGAGGAAACAAAAGGTACACGGAACATTTACACAGCATTAGTAGCACAGAAATAGAAAGGATGTGCAGTGAACGGTTTGCATCCGATATACATCCTATGAACATCCGTTTAACATCCCCGCTACATACTACCCACGTCTGTTCTTTTCTGTTCTTTTCCATTTATGCAAATTTTCACCACTTTTTCGAGCGGATGACAATGGATGGAGCCACCCCCGAAATTTTGCTCATCTGCTGTATCCTTTATGCATACGTTTTGCATCCATCGGCCAGTGGGACAGGGCCTTTAATTATTTTGATCTTTGTAACAAAAGAATTTTTAGTTGTGAAAGCTAGAATCTCAAAACAATTCAATAGTCTTTTCTTTGCATGCCCCAGACATTGCATGAAATGAAATTTCTTTATTATAGTCTTTGACCAGCATTACAAATAAAAAAAGAGAACAAATTGCTACAGCAAACCTATTATCAATACATTATCATAAAACAATAGAACAACACGTCTAAGTCCATTTTGTGTGCCATTGCATGACTCAGTAAAGGTATTTGGTAACATGGAATATTAGTTTTAAGGGTTAATAATATTTCTTAAACCACAGGTTCCCAACCTTTTCTGTTCAGTGGACCAGCAGTGGTGGCAACAGCAGCAGAAGTGGTGGGAGAGGGGATGGTTTCATGGCCAGGCCCACTGCTTGCATAGCCTGGTTCCCAACAGGCTGCGGGCTGGGGATTAGGACCCCTGCCTTGAAACGTAACACATTAAAATGTATCTGTAAAATCCTCAAATGTGAAAAGAACTGGAATAAGCAATGCATGTGCCTGTATATCATACTGCTATTCCTACAAGATAGGCCAGACCAAGTACCCAATACTTTAAAATTACTTTTATTGAAATATATACAGAGCCAGTTTAGACAGATGGTTAAGGCACGGGGCTAGGTTGTTAGCTGCATGTAACAATAGAAGCACCCTTAAAATTTGGCAATAAAATTCAGAAATTCTGGAGGATCAATGGGATGATCCCTCTTTTACTATTCATTTGGCTTCCATAAAAGTTAATTGATCTATATTCAAGAGAAAAGCCAAAACTTTGGTACCAATTTGGATACCAACAAGACTGATAACTGTCTGTAACAGCAGCAACAGTCCAATAGCATCAACATGATTCTGAGCCATGATATTTAAAAGTCTGTTCCAAGCCTGGAACATTAACTTTGTGCTTCAAAATTGCATTAAGGCACATTCTAGAAAACCAAACAGAATTCTATGGAAGCTTGACTGCATGATTTCATAGTTCTTAGGTTTGTAAATGGGCCAAAATGATACTTTGTAATAGTTGAACAATTACTTTAGCTTTCAACAATTTAACTGCCAATAGTATGTAATTGCCCTTTACTATCTATAAAATTTGCTTACAGCAAGTGTATGTCTTTGGACAGTAGAATTGACAGAATTAACTTGAAATGTTACTTTTTTAAAAGCCTAAAAATTTATGCCAAAATAGTAAAATATTCAGCTTGCTCTATTTCATGAAAGCCAATTATACACTTTATCTTTTATTGGAAAATATTAACAATTTGGATTTCCCATAATTAATTGCCAATTCTCCTCTTAATGCCAGTTTCTTAAAGACTACTACATAAGTCCAAGAGAGACAATTGCATACAGTAGGATTGGTGAAATAGCTAGCTGTCATTTAATTTGTTAATGGTGTTCTATAGGCTAACTAGCATTTTACCCAAGCTATTCCAGTCCTTTTTATACACAAAAGCAATTATACCTCCTCCTTGCCAGTTCTCTGGAATCATAGCTATATGATTAATATATGGAAGCAGAGAGGGAAACATTGGTGTCCAACAATTAGAATAAGATTTAATTAGTTTAAATAACCAAGATTATGAGTTGAATTTAAAGCACAAGAGTTTATTGTTACTTCTAATAAAAAAATTCTATATATCTAGCGGTTTAAAGCTAAATTGATACTAGATAAGGATCAGCAGGAATCATGGGGGGGGGGAGCTGTTCTTAGGTCTTTTGTGACAACTGATGACATGTTTAATCCTCCCTGCAAGTAGGGTTGTATGTAGAAGAGTTCAGCCTTGCTCTTCTACATTTACTACATTCATTGTAATGTTTTCTACTTTTATAGGTTTGTAGTTTCAATAAATTGGGACCATTTTTCTTCTGATCAAGTGGCCTTTTTCTTCATGATTCATGTTGTCTTCCTGCTCTTTTAAGATTTTACTGATAAATCATCCTGCAGTAAAGTAACAAAAGACTCTAATAATGCTGTTTTAGCAGCAATGCAAGTTTTGAGTAGACTCACCTCCAGTTTCAACTGGTGATTGTCCTTCTTTCAAAAGATTGGAGCATGATACATTAAATATTTTACGATGGGGAAGGGGAGTATCAGGTGGATTTAAATGTACCTCAGACCTGCAGAGGATTTGAAAGTATGTATTTATTTCCTCAGAGTGAAACTAGTGAGACAAAGCATCTATGAAGAAGCCATTCCATCTAACTGTGTGAAAATATAAATAGCACATAACTACCTGATTTAAATAGCTTGATGCCTGATTAAGCCTTGTGTAAATTTACAAGTAAAAATTAGAAATTGAGACCTGGGAACTATATCAAAGTATTTCAGACCATAGAGAAAAGTATCTAAAAGTTAAATAATCCATAGCAGATAATGTATGAGTTGATTAAAATATATATTGCCCATATCATTTATAACAGCTATTTAAGATTTGTAAATTAGGCTTTTTTATAAGACATAACAACCTTAGCCAGCTAAAATACATTTTGTATCCTTAAACAACAAACAGAAATAATTTAAGCTAGCTAAAATGAAAATGAAAAAGAAAATTGATCAAAAATTAAAATCAGATACCATGCTCTCAAATTAAAACAAAAAACTTTATTGATATATCCAATATTATTGCAATGTCTGAAGATTTTTCCTTCAAATATACATTGTCTATGTGTGAACTTCTACCATGATAGCACAGATCATTTCATTGTCTGCTGTAAGCTATTGCATTTACTATTGTATCTTTAGCAACTGTGTTCATAAGAGACAACAATATCAAATGCTGTTCTAAATGTTAAATCTGCCTCATTTAAGAATCTTTTTGAATGTTTTCTTTCAGAATGTCATAGTTGTCTGATCTCAGAGGGCACTGGTTAGTTCCTTATCAAATATGCTATTTCGACATCTCTTTTAGTTTCAGCTACATATCTGCAGTTAACTTTCCCTCTATTTTCACTCATGAAACCTAAAACACTACGATATGGTTTTTGGCATCCAATGTTTCTTCATTATTTTTACTAGTTTTCCAGATCTGAATTGGGAAAGATTTGGTGGGGTGATTAAACTGCATAATCGTTGAATGCTTTGTATTTCATAACATTCAGTAAAGCAGGCAATTTTTCATAACAATTGTCTTATTTGTATCAACAGAATTGTTCTGGTTTCTCTACAGATAACATTCACCCATGGGTAGCACACTTATCTTTACAATAAGTCATCTGGTTATCCTTTTTTCAGCGGACATGGAATTGTACCTATTATCCATTTCTATCTCCTTATCTGCTACAGCTGCCAAAGTCTTTCCACGTCATACACATCTTTTTCCTCCTGCTGGGGATCTCAAGAAGAACAAACAACCTTTCCTTCTTTTTCAGCAGAAGTCAGAAAGGATTATCTTCTTATTAAATACTGGTATTGTTGCTGATGTTGGAAGATGTGGCCAGCCTGATGGGTTGTGCTTACCAAAGTGCCAGAAAAGGGCCATATTGCTATTATTAGAAATGATGCAAAATATCATTAGTCAGAGCTATAACTAAAAAATAGATGGAGCTCAGGCTCAAAATAATAAATTTATGAATAATCTATTTATGAACAATGATCCAATATTTTAAATTAAGCAAAGTTAATTATATCTGAAGCCAACTGAAAAATGTGGATTGTTGCAATAGATATTTCCAGATATTAAAATAAAGTTATGGTGTCTGTTTATATTATAATTTCCACCATCAGTTAATTCTGTTCATGTCCTCAGAGCTGTAACTGAAATAAAAGTGGCATTTATATTTTACTAGTGTTATATGTTCAATTAAACATTGTTACTTCTATTTATATAAATGAACAGCATTGCATTTATAGGGCATAATCTTGTGTTACTTTTGTGTAAATATTTCTCTAAACTTTTCTATAACTGTATGTTAGTTTGAAAACGGTAGAAAAATGAAATAATTTTTCATTTCAGGTCACAAATTATACTTCATGTTAACTATCAACACCCCAGAAGATAGGCTCAAAATCCAGATGGATCTCGACAGACTCAAACACTGGATCTTATCTAAAAAAATGAAATTCAATGTATGAAAATAAACAAACAAAAAACAAAAATCTCAGCAAAAAACATGACAGAAAACCAAAAGAAAAGATTAATGGACAAATTAAATATTCAAAGTACAAAAAGAGTGAAATGTTTAGGGATACAAATGACAGCTAGATGTAGAACGCTTAAAGAAGATAATTATGAGAGATTATTACAGCAGATTGCAATAGACTTGGAAAAATGGAAAAACTTACAACTATCTTTAATAGGTAGAATAGCAACAATTAAAATGAAAGTATTGCCAAAAATATTATACTTATTCCTGACAATTCCAATAAGATTGAAAAAAAATAGTTTGAAGATTTAAATAAAATGATGTCGAAATTCATTGGGCAGGGGAAAAAGACAAGAATCAAGATAAAACTACCGCAGGACGCAAGGGTGAGAGGGGGCTTTGGATTACCCAGTTGGGAACTATACTATCAGGCAACAATATTGATGTGGATGGAGGAACGGATTATATTGAAAAATGCCAGATTATTAACACTAGAAGGGCATGATTTACAATTGGGCTGGCATTCATTTTTTTGGTAATAAAGAAAGCAAGGTACATGGATATTTTAGGAGACACTACATTAGGGATACTTTATTAACAGTATGGGAAAAAATAAGAGATTATCACTATATGAAAATGAGACATTAGCAGTGTTCCAGTATTTGAGGGCTTGCCACATAGAAAAGGGGGTCAACCTATTTTCCAAAGCATCAGAAGACAAGACAAGAAACAATGGACGGAAACTAATCAGGAGAGAAGCAGCCTAGAACTAAGGAGAAATTTCCTAACAGTGAGAAAAAAATATCCGGTAGAACAGAAGTTGTGGGTGCTCCATCACTGGAGGCTTTTAAAAACAGTCTGAACAGCCACCTGTCTAGAATGGTAAAGTCTCCTGCCTAAGCAGGGGGTTGGGAAAGAAGACCTCCAAGGTCCCTTCCAACTGTTATTCTGTTTTGTTCTATTAAATGGAGATATCAAGCCTGGAAAATTCTCCTGTATAAGAGAATCAAAGGCAAAATTCAGTCCAGCAACTTAATGTCCAACCTGCAATCTCCTATTTACCAAGACACTTGATGAGAACAACATAATTGTTGTAGGCATTTATGCAGAAAGAATTCTGCCAGTCCCTTTTGCTAGAAATACCGGCTTACAATTCCTTTATCATCAGGTCTAAAACAGTAACTTCATTCTTTCCTTGAAGATAACATTATCTTTAAAATAAACTAATTCACCAAATTAATCTTCATCTTCATGTGTTGTTTATCATTTCCATAAGTGTTTTTGTAAGTGTTCACACATTTGATAAAAGAGATACTTTAATCAGTTAAACAATTAGTTACTAGCAAATATAGTAACATGGTGTTCAGAACACAAAAGCTATAGAAACTATAGAAACAATAGATATAAACATGATATTATATAAATAAGAGTTACATGGTTGAACACAGGAGGGTGTAATAGGATGTATACTGTAAAACAAAAAAATATGATATAACCAGTATATCGTTGTTGCAAAACTGAAACTGTGATACAAAATGAAGAAAAATGTACAATAAAAAACATGTTAAAAAAAAAAGAACAGAAAACCAACATGCTTCCAGAGAACTAAGAAAAACGTCCAACATTGCTCTTTTATGTGGGAGTAAGAGGCACCAACCTTTCTGTTTCAGTTTTATTCATTAAATACTTTCAGCAGATCACTGTTAAGTTTCCTGTTACTGTAAATAAATAAGATAGAGGAAAAGATTCACAATAACTAAAGAAAATGGACACAGAAACTTTTAAATGGTACGAAAGGAACAGCAGTTTTCATTTTATTCAACTATACCTTTTTGGCATTAAGCTGTCCATTCATAATAAAGGAGTCTGTGCAAAACATTCATTTGGTGGTACCTGTAGTTCCAGAAAGAGGGACCATGATTGATTTTTCTACCACTCAGCAACGTCAGCCAAACTACAACTACATATTATCTTCCCTGCTTGAGGAGTTATTCACTGAGTAAAGGGAGGGTAGCTTGAATATCCTTTGAAGTTAAGCATCTTATTTGAAATTAAAGTAATAAAAAGACAAAATGTTTTACTAAACCTTTTTTATTGTACTATTGTCTTCCATGAGCTTGATCTAATTAAAGATCTCTTTGGGTTTCATTTCATCTGCAAGATAGTTTTAAATTCTCCAGTTACTTTTTATCTGACAAAGACTGTTTGTTCCAATAATTCAAATATTGCATTATAGCATTATTTCATAGGTATGGTCACTAAAGGTATCAGTTCTGTTCATAAAAGAATAATTATATATTATGAAGCTAAATAGACTTGCTAATTTTAAGAACAAATATGCTAACACTTTTTAAAACAGTAACCACTCTCCAAACCAAACTCTTTGACTTTTTAATTAGATGTATATCCCATTGTTTCTTAAGGAGCTAATGAATGCATATATTTCATAAAATGGAAATGACTTTAGCCATCTCTACCATTAGGCACAAAAGCAGCTATTTTGTGGTATCATAAAAGTACCACAAACAGTTATTTAATTTATTGTGGGAGAGAACATTGTCAGGAAAAGATGTTTATGACTATTTCTGCAAACATAAAATTGTGCAGTTTTAAGGACTTTGCAAACTGGTTTCATCATATCATTGGCTATTGGCAAGGGTCTCAGAAACTACAGCTGCAAACACCAGCCCATTTTCTGTGCCAATACATAATAAGTGGAAGAAAATGATTGCATGGAAATGTGTTTTCAAATGTGCAAACAAAGAACAGGCATCCAGTGAGTGTGTATGTATAAGAGAGACCACAAATCTTACTTTTCCTTGTAAGTTATTTAAAATGGGAATTCTCACTGTTAAGACAAAGAAACTCTTCAGAATGCTAGTTGATCCAGCAGGGAGAGCCAGGTGTTAGTAAGGGAGTCTTGAAATTAATAAATGGGTTGTTTGGCCTCAAAGGTTTCCTTTTCAGCTGTTGTTTCCTGTATCATAATTCTGTTCTTTGATCTTATACAAAACATTCCAATCTGTGTCATCTTTTTTATGCCTCTTTGGTAAATGTGGCCCCATAAGTATTTTTATATGCTGAGAAACACAGATTGCTATCAAACTGCGCACGTGAAATATATTATTCATGTGAATAACCACAAAGATACATTTTAAAGCATTTATTAAAGATGCTTCATATATCACAACACTGAGAAGAATAACAGCTGGAAGGAAAATCTGTAAGCTTCACAAGTTAGTTCTTTTTGGATGAAACAAAATACTGCAAAATTATAAAATTATTTTTTAAAAAAGAAAAACTCTTAGAAATATTTTCTCCCTCAGCTTCAAACTATTTTGTCTTCTTGACCCATATTCTGTCCATATTAATTCTCCTTTAACAGTCCACTTTAACATTCTACCCTGTGTGTACAGTGTGTGTGTGTGTGTGTGTGTGTAATGCCTTTGAAGCCCTTGAAGCTACATTTATTTATTTTATTTTATTTATTTATTTGATTTGTCAATTGCTAACAAGATAACAGGTATAAGTAAAACATAGTTATGAATACATGAGATGGATATGTATAAAAAAATAAAAAGAAACAATAGGACTGGGACAGTAGGCACGATTGGTGCGCTTATACACGCCCCCTACAGGCCTCTTAGAAAAGGGGTGAGGTCAATAGTAGACAGTCTAAGGTTAAAGGTTTTGGGGTTTGGGGAAGAAACCACATAGTCAGGTAGAGTATTCTAGACATTGACCACTCTGTTGCTGAAGTCTGCTCCTGCAATCAAGTTTGGTGCAACTAACCTTGAGTTTGTATCTATTGTTTGCTCTTGTGTTGTTATGGTTGAAGCTGAAGTATTCATTGACAGGTAAGTCATTGCAATGTATGATTTTATAAACCATACTTAGATCAGATAGAAGATGGCGTAATTCAAGGTTTTTTAGGTCTAGAATTTCAAGTTCTGGTGCATAAGGTATTCTACAACGAGTAGAGGAGTGGAGAACTCTTCTTGTGAAATATTTCTGGACTTTCTCAACTGTGATAATAATCAGATCCATAATGTGGGTTCCAGACTGATGAGCTGTATTCGAGTATTGGTCTAGCAAATGTTTTGTATGCTCTAGTAAGTAGTGTAATATTACCAGAGAAAAAGCTAAGTATGACTAAATTAACAACTCTTAATGCCTTTTTGGCTATGGAGTTACAGTGGCTCTAGCACTTAGATCATTAGAGATGAGTACTCCAAGATCCTTGCAGAGTTTGATCATCAACAAGGTCTTGACTATTCAGGCCTCTATTTATTTTCTGATTATTATTTTTTTTGCCAATATGTAGACCAGAGCATTTGAAGTTGCAATTTTGTTTGACCATTCTGATACAATGTCGAGGTCTTTTTGAAGGGTAGCAGTATTGTCTGTGGTGTTGAATAGCTTTACATCGTCAGCGAAGAGAACGCAGTTGCTCTTAATATGAATCCAGAGGTCATTTATGTAAAGCATGAAGAGAGTTCGTTCCTAAAACACTGCCTTGGGGACACCACTATGACAGATATAGAATTTGTAGGATCATTCCCAATTTTGACCATTTGTTGTCTGTTTGACAGGAATGCTTCTATCCAGTTATGTAGGTGTTCAGAGATACCATAAGATTTTAATTTTAGTAGTAGTTTGTCATGTACCACTGAATCAAAGGCTTTACAGAAGTCTGTGTAGATGTTCATCGACATAGTTCTATGTACATACTATATACATATTGTTATCCAGTGTCAGCCTTAAAAATGGGAGGCAATTTTGTGCAGCATAAGAAATATCTAAGAGCAAGGTATTTTATACTTCAAACATAAGTTTAATAAATATAATTTATGGATTTCAAAAGGATATATTTTAATTACAATGCCTTGGAATTATGGGAATGTCCAATATATTTTGAAGGCATTATGCTAGTGACAATTAATCTATTGAGCCTTTTATGAAGGCTTAAGGCTATAGATAACTATGAGCATGATAATTCTATATGTCTTGTTTTCATGCAAACAGAAAACTCAGCAAAGAGAAAACTCAGCTACATTCATGTTATGTGTGTGAATTTCATACATGTGTCTAGGAATGAGAATACAAAACTGATCTAATCTTACAGACGGTTATCTTCGTGAAGTTAAAGATTGCTTGAATGCAATGTGGGTTAATGCTGTGGAGCCTTTATTTCGGCTAAACTAGGTATAATTTAGTTTTAACAATATTTATTGGTGAAATTTATATTTGGCTTGCCAATGCAGATTAATTTTGCCTTTGCTAGTTCTTCCTATTACGGGTGGAAAACAGTTATTTTTTTTACTGTATGAAAAAGAGAAAGAAAATGAAATCAATAAAAACATATATACATGGAAACAAAAGTAGTCATTATTAGGTGTTTAAAGGGAAGCTATTCAAGGGTAATTATGCTATTCATCAATAATCATATTGTCACACTTAACAGGAAGCAATAAAAAGGATGATCTTACAAACAGGAAATTTATTAAAAGGAACAGAAGTCTTGGAAAACTTTTGCCTGTCCATACTTGACAGGCTAGTGCTATAACTATTATTCATTAATGGTCACAAAGTAGACTTGAAAAAAGAATAGAAAGGAGCACAGGTTTAAAATATAACAATATGAGATTGGCATTATCGTGTAGAAAGTGATGGGGAAAGGTTAGCAATTTGGATTAAATTACAACATATATATTGCATTCAAAAGACAACAAATATTATTAAACCTGAATCAAAATCCAGCTTTTCCATGAAGAAATTATTGTTAACATTAAAGTCTCAACAATAAAGCTTGGGTTTAGGAGGTGTGAGTGTGTGTGAGAGAGGGGGTGGAAATAAAAGAATTCATTTCTTGCATGCTAACCAGCTGTTTGTGTTATGGTATAAAAATTTTTAAAAATCAACATTAAATAATGTTACTTAACAATTTTAAAAAGGAAATTAAGCTTATTAGTACATCCAGTCCATACATATAAGTAGTCTTATAAATAGAATTTCAACATTTTTATGCAATTTTTTTCTATGTCCCATATTAGTATACACATAGAAACCAAATAAATGTCACCAACTTAAACATTTTTAATTTGTAATAACCGAAGACAGGAACATATAATGAGAACAGCAAATACATTTGCTGTTATACCATGTTACATGCTATAAAGTTTGATCATCAGACATGTTGGTTCAGGGCAAAAAACCCTCTTTATTGCATATACCCATAAATACTTCATTTATCTGATGCAACATAAATAATTCATACAAAGGGTGTCAGGTGGGCAAGTGACTAACATAGTATAGTGTCCTTTGGCAAATATAAGTCTGATACTGAGCTGTTTTTGACACTGGACTTTGATATTTGGATTTTCCCTGGATTGAAAACTTACTGCTTTA
>BHFT01047099.1:0-62699 GCA_004320025.1 Laticauda laticaudata
AGACTGGAGCTCTGCTCTGAACTTGCAACATGTTTCTGTTTGAGTTTGCTCCATGTTGGAGAAATCTACAACTGATTTGTAAAATCTACTTATGTTTCTAAAGATGTTAAATGAAGCATCAGCCGTCTGCGTTTATTTTTCTGGTGCTGAATTAACGCTGCAAAACTCTCAACAAAGCATTACATCTATAATAGAACTGAGAAACAAAGGAATTCTGTTAAGCAAATATATGACCGCAATAAGCAGAAGCTATTAATTCCAGGAAAACTGACACTGAGCCCATTGGGCATGTAACACCCCTTCAGCCTTTAAGCATTTGTTGTATATAAGTCTCCAAAGTGCTAGTAAGTAGCAATGACAAATTAATGCACGAAGCTTATCCACTTCCCCCGAGGGAAACTTCTGGCTGACACTTTTGTTTTGCAGCTTGCTGCTGAAATCTTGCTCCTGTTCACTATGCATAACCTTGATTGATCATTTAGACTAATTTTAGATAAAATAAATGAATGTGGCAAGCTTGGGACTAATGGCTATATTTTTTTTCCTCCTCCAAAATGAGAGACACATAAGTCAGTTTTGCTTGGAGCGACTTCTACATCAGAAGAAGGCTATTGTCCATTTTGCAAGGTTGTCCAGGCAAAGAAGCATACCCAGGAGAACTAGCGCCATCTTTATTGGAAGGTTAAGCCCCTGTCACACTGCACCAACAGATGCAAAGAGGATGTAAAACGGACAAAAAATCTTGCCATCCGTTGAAAAACGCGATGTACTCACTGCCTCCGTTTTGCTTCATCTGTATCCGTCCAGCATCCGTTTATTGACGTTTCATCCACTCCAAAAGTTTTGGGCTGCTCAAAACTTTTGCGCAGAAAATGGTATCCAGCTTGTGTCGGTTCTGCATCCGCACGCATACCGTACGCCAAATCCGCTATAATCCGCTAGGCATCCGCTGACCATGCCGCGCCACCCATCGCGCCGGACGCAGGAGAAGCGGAACGGATGCAGAACAGATGCAGAACGGATTGCAGAACGGATGTCAGTCATGGAAAGACAGAAGTGTTTAAAACAGAAAGAAACGTCTGCAGAGGGGACCTAGTCTCGGATATGGTAAGGATGTCCACAGGATGCCTAGAGGATGCTAGAGGAAGCAAAGGGACACCTATACTGCTATAAAAGGGGGAGCCACTCGTCCTGCATCTCACTTTCAGCCCCAGCAGCCCAGCTGTGGAGACCTCTGCAGCCTTCATCTGCCTCTTCCTCTCATGCACAGAATCCAGTCAGTCCACCGTGATTGAACAGAATCCTTGGTCGCAGCTCAACATCCTTCTCAACACTGCGAAAGGCCATTCTACAGTCTCTGTGAACAGTACTTACGGGAAGGAAAGGGAGGCAGCCAAAAAAAGTCTGGCTTCGCCGAAGATGGTTCCGCCAGAAAGAGCACAGTTACGTACTTTACACAAAGCTGATGGTGGGAGCTCAGGAGCGAAGGACACTTTGGGCATTCCAGAACTTCATGAGGAGCCTCAGCCATGTTTGACGAACTTGTGCAGTGGCTGGACAACCAGGTTGAAAAGAACAAACACAAGCTTCCCGGCCCAGCCTGGAACCTGGGGCCAAGGTGACACTCAAGCTTCTGCGCCACCTGGCCTCAGGGACCACCTACAGGAGCAATGCAGTATGGCTGGAGGGGCGCCATCCAGCACCACCTTTGTTGTCAGAGAAGTGGTTGCAGGCCATTCACCATGAAGAGAGGAATCTTCACTACGGCTGTCCAGGCAACGACGAGTGGTGGAGGAAACGCCTTTGCATCCTGGCAAACAGGTTCCAGGTACTTCTGACCACCGATGCAAGCATCGCCCAGAGACGCATGAAGGAAATCGTGGAAGCTTGCTGGCATCCTGCACAATCTCATGCGCACCCGCTACCAGTCTGTAGAACAGGCCTCGTGGGACCTCCACCCAAGGCAATGGGACATTGGAGCCTGGGGGAATGGAGGCAAGGGCAAACCTTATCGACTGAGGATGTGCAAGGGCCCAACAGAGCCTACGTGAGGCGAAGAAGCAGCGCAACTCCTGAAACACTGGCAACTCCCCAGCTGGAGCGTGGACGTGGCAAGACAGGATGGTAGATGTTTATGGATGGTTCCTTCAGCCTGTCTACACACTGATGAGATTGGCCCATGGGCATATTAATAAAGAGTTGTGTTTATGTTGACATGTGTGGATCAATGCTTACATTGTAATTGATAATGAAGGGCGCATCAGGGTGGCACCTGGGAGGGTGGACCATACATCCCCTATGCTTGCACTGGAGGTTTATCTATCCTACAACTATTACCCATCCCATAGGTATACCTGCCATGCCCACAGGTATCGCTGCCCATTCACAGGTATCCCTTCCCATCCCTCCCAGCTAATCTTAACCCATCCCACAGGTATCCACTGCCCATCCACAGCTATCTAACCCAATCCCAAAGGGTATCCTTCCCATCCCACAAGCTATCTTAATCCATCCAACAGGTATCCCTGCCGCATCCCACAGGCTATCTTAACCATCCCAAAGTAATCCCTTACCCATCGCAGCAGCTATCTTAACCCATCCCAACAGGTATCCCTGCCGCATCCCCAGGTATGCCTTCCCATCCCACAGTATCGCCTTCCCATCCCACAGCTATCTTATGCCAATCCCAAAGGATAATACTGCCCATCCCACTGCTATCTTTAACCCTCCCACAAGCTGCAAAGGGCTAAACCATTTTCTGAAAGTTTCCACCCAGACTTTTATAGAAAAAACATTAATGAAGCACGTGTGTTGAAACAAAGATAAACTTTAATTTAATAACAAGCTGTAAAATGAAGCATGACCCAATCAAGCGTCGCAAATAAAGTCCATCAAATATCCAGGCAGCCAGGTCCTTTGGCACTCCTCTTGGTCACTCGAAGGTGTGTGCCCAGTCTACAGGTGTTAGGGTGCAGGTGCTGGTGGAGGCTGGGTGCCTGCTGAGTGCTGGTCTGAGGTTGTTGTTTGGATGGCCTGCCCCGAGAGGACAACAGGGGACAGTGTGTTGAAGAAGGTGTCGGACAAGCTGCTTCAGCCCCGTGATGCTGAAGAGGTCTTCCTCCAGCCATGGGGTGACCCCCCCCCCCCCCCCCCCCCGTTCAGCCCCAGTAACTGAGGACAGATGACTGAGGCGCGGGCTTGGCTGTGGGATGGAGGAAGGACAGTGTAGTGGGTGCTGCTGGCTGCAGCGGGGTGAGGACTGGCATGGGTGGCATCATTGGCGTGCTGGCATCCTGTCGTGGGTGGCATTAATTGCGTGGTTGGCATCGGTGACATCATTGGAACCGCGTGGCTAACGGTGTCGCCCGATGAACTCTGTGACCTGCATTTGGAAGGGCTGCTGGTCTGTGCTGCTGGAACCTCCGGGTAGTGGTAGCCTGGTAAGGTTGAGGGGCTGCTGGCGAACCTTGGTATGGGAGGGACATCCTGGGGTGGAGGAGCAGAACGAATGGACTGGGTGGGAGCAGGTTTCTCTGGGTTGGAGCGGTTGTTAAGCAGCGTCGGTGGATCCTCTCCTTCACCACCTGCTATGGGGATCCGCCATCTCCTTGAGGTGTCTTGGTTGACATATATTGAGGAAGGGCTTGCGGTTGAGGAGGAGGATTCGATTGGACCAGCTGAGAAGAGAGAACCTATGCTGGTGCGGATGGTGTCCCTGATCTCCACCAGGACCTTGTGGCTCTGCAACTCCTGCGGTCTGGCTCTCTGCAACTTACTTGTGGAGGCGGGGTGTGGTGGATGCGGCTTCGGCAGTGGTTCGTACTCGATGTCTCCTTTCCCCAACCGCACCAGGGAGTCCTCCTCGCTCTCCACCACGCTTTTGCACACCTCCCGGGGGTTCTCCGCCATGGCACGTCCACAGATAACCTGCCTGGAAAGACAGGGACTGGACTCTCGGCTGCCAGAGGACTGTGCTCCCACAGGCTGCCGGAGAAGAGGGAGAGATTTGGGCTCCTGGGTGCTCTCGGTGCGGAATCTCCCCTCCAGGAAGCTGCCTTGGCCATGAACATCACGTTCTCTCTGTCCGCAGCTTAATGTGGCCCTGGCCAGATTTTTTGAGGTTGGCAGCTCCCGTTACCAGGTGTGGGCATGTGCTTCCACAGCCGAGGAGACTATCCAGATGTGTAGCCCAGAACTCTCCGCCCTTCTCTCCAAGCAGCCGCTTCGCGCTTGGTGTCGCCTGTACAGCGGTGGTCCCTTCCGCACAGATAGTCGTTTCTCTCTCAGCATCCAGCTAACCTCATCCTGTGCGCCTTCTCAAATGTGTACTGCTCCTCTCCCCGTGTTGCATACGCCTCTTCCTCCTTTTGGCAGACCAGATGGGCCCTCATCAGAGGGGCTTTCCAGGTTGTAGGGGCTGCTCCTCCCACACCAGCATCATCTTCATATCATCATTCATACCAGCCAGGGAATCATAATCACATCAGCAGCAGCAGCATGCAGCATAATCACCAGCAGGATCTAAGCAGCAGAAGCAGCAGGATCACGCAGCAGCAGCAGCAGAGCAGCAAGAACCAGGATCAAGCAGCAGCAGAGTAAGCACCAGCAGCAGGGTCAGCAGACCAGGAGCACGAGCATTAGCGCAGCAGCACGAGCAGCGACCAGGAGCCACAAGCAGGAGCCAGGAAAGCAACGAGCAGGACGAGCAAGAACTCAGGAGCACAAAGCAAGGACAGCAGGACGAGCAAGTCCAGGAAGCACGAGCAGAACAACAGGACCAAGAGGACCGAAACAGCTTCAGCAGAGTAACGCAGCAGCAGAAGCACCACCGCCAGGAGGAGCTTCACAGAAGTACGCAGCAGAAAGCACCACTGCCAGGAGCAGCTACAGCAGAAGCTCCAGCCAAACAGAAGAGCGAGCCAAGGCAGCAGAAGCCCCAGCAAGATGATCAGGGACATGGGCGGGAGGTGCCCTGTCCCTCTTGCAGGATGGGCAAGCAGGTTTGCTGAGGCTTTCGTTTTTCCCCACTGGTTGTGGGTTGCTGGCCTGGCGGAGAGACTTGCAGAAGGCTTGGCAGCACCAAGACTGGCACAAGCTGGCAATGGGAGGAAGCCTGTTAGGAGTGTGGCAGGAAGGCTGGCAGGAAGGCTGGCAAGGAAGGCTGAGAGAGACTGGAAGGCAGGATGGGCAGCAAGGCTGGCAGGGAGGCTGGAAGGCCAGGCTGGCACAAGGTTCAGGGAGGCTGAGAAGGGGGCTGGAAGGCGGCTGCCAGCAAGACTGGCAAGGAGCCTGGAAGGCAGGCTGGCAGCAAGGCTGCGCAGGGAGGCTGGTAGGCAGGGTGGCAGCAAGGCTGGAAGGGAGGCTGGAAGGCAGCTGCCAGCAAGACTGAAGGAGGCTGGAAAGGCAGGCTGGCAGCAAGGCTGGCAGGGAGGCTGCCCAGGCGGCTGGGAGGCAGGCTGGCAGCAGGCTTGCAGGCAGACTGCAGGCAAGAACTCGTGAGGTTATCCAGCAGCAGGTCTTTCCTCAAATGCTGGCCCATGCGAGCTGCTTCCCTGTATATCCACGGGGCTTGCGCAATGCATACCCCTGCATTTGCAATTAATGCGAGATATCGCGTTCTGCTTTCCGCTGTGCATTCCGCTAGGCTTCGCTGTGCATCTTGCCTTCATCTCATGTCCGCTGCGCATCTGTTTCTTGCATCCGTTGTTTCGTCCGCGTCGCTTTGCTGAGCCCCCGGAAGCCTGCAGATGCGCCATCTGTCCATCCGCTGGGCTTCCGTTCCGCATCTGCTTTGCCATCGCCCTGCATTCCCTCCCCGCATTCATTTATCCGCTCAATTATGCAAATTTTGCCCGCTTTTGAGCGCGGATAACAACGGATGTAACATTTTTCTCTTCCGTTGTGTCCTTTTTGCATCCGTTGGGCAGTGTGACACGGCCTTTACATTAACAGAATCTGGTAACTCTGAAAGTACTCCTGCCATTTCTGATTTTAGAAAAAGGTAAAGGTTTCCCCTTGTCCAGTCATGTCCAACTCTAGAGAGAGGTACTCATCTTTGTTTCCTTGCTAAGGAAACCAGCTTAGTCTGAAGATACTTCTGTGATCAGACAGACAGCATGACTATATGCCAAAGCTGCTTGGAATGCTGTTATCTTCCTACTGAAGTGGTACCTATGTCAACTCAAAAATATTTATCTGGTCCTTTAGAGTTGTCAACAGAAAGGAAGTGGGGGGGGGAGTAATGCATACCTTAAATATTTTTGTAGATAATTGCTAGGCGTCCAAAGCTTCTGGCACACAAGATTATTACTGAAGAGCATGATTGATGACTCTTGGCTATGGATGTGTCCCATTGGAGAAAAAACATCCAGGGGGTGGGGGAAGATCAGGGTCAAGGGTGAGATGAATGATGTGTCTCGGTGTTGGCTGCACCCAGGTAGCACCAACATATTCACTCCTAATAAATGATTTTTTTAAAACTCAGACATGTGGCTAGAGACTCATGATTTGAATGGGGGTGGATTGTCGGAGCCCTAACAACCAATTTATCTCCTCTCATTTGCATGCTTTTGAACTGCTAGGTGGGCTGGAGCTGGAGCAAGTAACAGGAGCTCACTCCATCACGCAGTACTTGGGTCTCATATTGTTGACCTTCTTGTCGACCAGCCCAGTGCCTTAACTGCTTGGTCACTGTGCTTCTTATTCTGATTCCTCCACATATTTTCATTCTGACTCATATTTTTATCTCATAGGGGTCCCTGTGCTACCTCCACCTTGAGACAGCATTTGCATGGCAGGCTAACTCTGAACTAATTCATTGTCTGGATTTGTTTAATGCTGTGAAGTTGCTAAAAAGTCAAATGCAAATGCAATCTTGGCTTGCATTCATAGAATGGAATCCAGATCATGGGGTGTTATCTCCCCACCGAAGTGGTATCTATTTATCTGTTTGCATTTGCATACTTTCACACTGCTAGGTGGGCAGGAGCTGGGGCAGGAACAGGAACTTGCCCTGCCCTGCAGTACTTGGGTCTCGAACTGCTAACCTTTTGATCAACAAACCCAGCATCTTAACTGCTAGGCCACTGTGCTCCCTCATCCCTGATTTTACTCTTCTGAAAACTAAGAAAGGTCACTTCTGAGATGTTTTATCCACCCACCTGCATCCTTCGGACTCATATTTTTCTTATCATACCATTATCTAGACCAGCGGTCATCAACCAGTAGGCCAGGGACCATGAGTGGTTCATGAGAAAATTTTGGTGGTCCACAGAGAAACGTCCCCCCCCCCAAAGCAATTAATCCAGGCTGCTCGAAAACACAAGACTGCACCACCCATGTGGCTCGCCCAGCTGCTAGCCCTCACCCTTTGGTGGAATGCAAACCTTACCTTGAGTAGAGCCACACAAGCTGGAACTGGAAGGTAAGACCAACGGCAGGGGAGAGAAATCCACCCCAGGGTGGCTTGCTGACGTTGGTGGGAAAGTCGGTCCCATATTTCAGAGTTGCAATAGTCACAAGACTGGCCCATCCAGGTGCACTGGCCTGCCATGGACTGGAGGAGCAGCTGCTCCGGGGCCAATCTTGTGACTACTGCAGCTCTGAAATATGGGACCAACTTTCCCACCAACGTTATCAAGCCACCATCAGTCAACATTCATATTAATGGCCCACGTGATTTAAAAGTATGAGTTTGGTGGTCCCTGGGGTCCAAAAGATTGTCAACCCCTGATCTAGACTATTGCTATTTCTTCTCTTTCCCAAGATCATTCCTACCAAACATTACAGGTAATCCTTGACTTACAACTGCAATGGAGCTTGGAGTTTCCATTGTATATTGTGATGGTCGTAAGTTGAGGCATTCCTCATGACAGATCCAATGTTATACTTTTGAAGGAAAATTTTTAAGCAAATTTGGTTGTCATTAAGTGAATGCCACAGTCATTAAGCAAACCCAGTCCACAATGAGGAATTTTTTTTTGCCATAAATAGGAAATAAATGCCAGTTTCCAGCAAAATAAAAAATAAAAATCTCATAAATCGCAGTTATATAACTGCAGGACACTGTAAATGGCCATAAATGTCAAGCCAATTGTCTAATGCTTGAAATGGAAATATGTCAACACAGGGAGGTTGGACTTTAAATTTTGTTTGTGAGTAGCTTTGTGGGGGAGGGGATCTGTTGCAACCTTAAACTGTCACTAAGCTATCAGTCATAAGTTGAGGATTAGCTCTATAGTTATTGGGAAGAGTAAAATTAGCCTTGCAAAATCAAAACACGAAAAAGTGCAAAAAAAATTAAAAATGACAAAACTAGAACAGAAATAAGAAAAAAATATATACATAAACACACAAAGGAGAGATACAAAAGGTGTTTTTTTTTAATCCATCATATTTTTCTCCAGAATTATATTTCTACAGAGGAGAAAAAACACTTGTTAATATAAAACAATTGGTCCTTTTAATAATTTAAACAAGACAGCCAAAAGATGTAGTGTTCTGATCCAGCTCCCCAAACACAACAAACCCTTTGAAGTGAACTCACAAGATTCCTTTATAAGGAATACTGGCAGCCCCAGTAAAAAAATTCTCCCACAGGCTAACAAGTGCATCTGGCACACCTGTTGTCTGCCACACCTATTCATCTTCACCCCCTGCCTTTTATCCCCAGAGCTAGGGTGGGGCCTCATTAGCAGCAGTGTTTCTTCCTTCCCCAGGATCAGCCCATAGATTTCCACTGCTCTCCTCTCCACTGTCTTCTGTGCATCCGCATGTCAGGTACTGGATGCAGCTGTTCCTCCTCTTCTTCATCAGCCACCTCTAGACCTAGGGGCTGTTGACTCTCCATCTGAGGGCTGGCGGATGATCCAAGCTCTGCCTCAGTCTCTCTCTGTCTGCCAGCTCCATTTCCTCTTTCCCCTTGGAGTTCCCAGATTGCCCTGATGCTGACTGACTCTCATGCCTCCTACTGCTCCTCTGATTCAGCTGCTGGAGGCCAAAATGCCACAACAAGGAGATGCAAGCATTTCGTATTGACTCATCAGTCCCTACATTAGAATAACACAGTTAAAATCAGCCTCAAATATAAGATCTAGCAAGAGAATTAATTAAGCCTATAACATGTTCAGGAAAACAACCAATGGCAAGCCTTATGGCCATGGGAGGCTTAGATGGACATAAAGCCATTTCTGCACACACAAGGGGGGGGGGGCTTCAAACAGTTAATGGCAACTGGCTCAGTGAACCAGTGGCATAGTTGAACATTAAATGCAGTGTTTTGATCCAACAGGTGACCCGTAGATAGTAAGTCTCTTGCAATGACCATGATTTACTTGATTGCAGGAAATACGACTTCAGCAACACTGATCAATGTCTGGAATACTCTACCTGACTCTGTGGTTTCTTCCTCAAATCCCAAAAACTTTAACCTTAGACTGTCTACTATTGACTTCACCCCTTTCCTAAGAGGTCTGTAGCAGGTGTGCACCAACGTGCCTACCATCCCTGTCCTATTGTTTCTTTTTTTCTTCTATGTATTCATTTCATGTATTCATAACTATGTATATACTTATACCTGTTATAATCACTTGACAAAATAAAATAAATAAATAAAAATTTGCCGTTGTTGTTGGATTACTCAAGGCTGTTTCGATCCATTTTGGAAGATACTCCTTTATTCTGAAAGCCAAACAGCTATCAGTTCTGCCAGTGTAATTGGCTCTGCGATTACAAAAAGAAAAAATGGTAAATACAATGGTTAATATAGCCAAGTAAAATAGCAAGCAAACAAATGAATCTATTTTTCCTGATAGAGATTTTTTCAGAACTCTGTTGCGTGCATTTTTTCAACCAGAAGAACTTCCCACACTTTTAAATATTACCGATCAAACAACAATGCAGTTTACTTTTCCAATATTTTTGACTAACAATGCTAGCAGCTGACAACAGGCATTGAATCAATGTCTTTAACCTGCATCAATTTAAGGTTAGATAAGGATTGATTTCATCTTGTCTTTTGCCTGAAATGGCACTAAAAATGATCATAAGGCTGAAGAATTGGAAACAAGTCTCAAGTGAGATTGACCAGCATCATGGTAATTCAGCAGAAAATGCCTGAAAATATACTTTAATGTATAGAAACCTGAATGGCTTGGTATTATTTATATTATGTCACCAGCAAATGACAGATTTCCCAATGCAACACATCGATTTACCAATCAAGTGATATTTCATACATCAACATAGTAAAACTGTTTTGAGGAGTTTTTTTCCCTCCAGTTCATCAATACTAAGGAAAGAAAAACAGTAAATTACAGGTTTTGACAAATTCCATATTAGGGATTCCTGCTTTCCAACTTGATTTTATCATGCATCTTCTATATAACATTCAGTCAAACCTTTATTATGGTCAAAGACCAGCATAAGAAGAGTGGAAAATAAACAACAATTTTAAAAGGCTAAAAAATATAAAATACACACAATTGAAAAACCTGATGGATTACATCCCAGAGTTTTAAAGGAGCTGGCAGAGGTCATCTCAGAACCACTTGTACCAGATCTTTTCAAAAATTCCTGAGCCACCGTGCAGAGACTTACCAGGGCACTGGGAAAAATGAGCTGATTGTGTTTCCCATCTCTTCAAAAAAAGGGGGGAAATAAAACAGACCAGGAAACTACTAGGACCAAACAGCCTAACATCACATACCCAGGAACGGTACTGGAAAGATAACTTTCAAAAAAAAACCAGTTCTGCCCAACATCTAGAAAACAAGTAATAATAACTAGCAGGTCAGCACAGGTTTGTTAAGAACAGATCATTGCCAAAAACCAATCTTAGTTTCATTTCTTCAACAGAGTCGCGACGTAAATTAGATTGACCAGCCCAAAATACTGTGGACATATTATATTTAGATTTACAAGCAAGGCATGTTAACAAAGTAGAGGAAGAACCCTATTCTCTTTAGGTAAGTCTTGAGATAAATACATAACGGTGCGAATAGATACGCCACCACCACAGACTGGGGATCTTGCACCACTGCATGCGCAAACTGCTACTCAACGACAGTAGTCTCCTTAGATCGCGGACTCTAACGATCTGACAATGGAGGGACAGTTAAAGCACAGTTGGTCGGTGCTTACAACGGTATTCTGTTCTTAGGCCCAGTACTCCTTCAACTATCTTAATCTTAACAGACCTCGTAAATGATCGTAAGACCGGGACAATAGAAGGGGAACTTATCCAAATTTGCAGCATTGATTCACTAAGCTGCCAGGAATAGTCTAACACCCAAGATAGACTAGGATCTCAAGATTCCACGACTGGAACGTCTTGACCAGACCAACTGGGCCATATCTAACAAAATGAAAACTTTAATATAGAAGAATAAGCAAAGTCCTACACTTAGGCAAGAAGAAAAACAACAGTACCACATAATTACACGGTGTTGAAAACCAGGGCTTCAATGAGCAGTTAACTGTGAGAAGGATCTTCGTGGAAGTCTATAGTGGTGCACACACCAGTCTAGAATATCGAAACCAGCCGAGTGTGGCACGTAGTCTGCCCATAAAAATGACTAAATGCTAAATTCCTAAAGTACTACAACTGTACACAATACTATATCCGGCCTTCCCTCAACTTCCCATCCATAACCTGTCCCTTCAGTTCAACAATGATCTCTTCAGCTCCACGCCAACTTAATCATATATAATCAGCCCCAGCTGTGCCTTAAATCATCTCTTCTTCTCTGAATATCCTATTTTTTCTTCCTTCTGAGCCTACATGGTCAGAATATAGAAGGTATTTATGCATAGTTTCATCGGTTGTGCTTTTTACCTTGCATTTTTTCCTCTCTATATTTTCCCCTATCCTGAATGCATGTTCACTTCACCTTCGGCAAAGGAAAAGCAACCTTCTTTTTTGTTCAGGTTTTAGTCTTGTTTTGCCTGGTGGCCACAGAGCTTCTCCAAAACAATCCACAGTTTCTTCTGTTTCCCTCACATCCTACTTTAAGTTGCCAGTATCTCTGTGTTGGAAAATTCAACGCCAATTCTACTTAACGATGTTGGGAAGAAAGGTTCTCCGAAACAGAACAAGATAGAAGAAAGCAGCACTAGTGCTGCCTGCCAGGATTTTCCACAGCAGCCCAATCTTCAGACTAAGATGGCTATAGCGTATAATACATGAAAACTAGGCAGGAGGCCTTCAAAAAGATCTATCCTCATATGCTTGTTCTAAGAGTGAGCATGTCCACAAACAACCATACAATTTTGATGCCACAATCTAGTATTAGACTCTGTGGTTTCGAGACAAGCAGCTCTATGAGCCATAGGAGGCTACAAGTTACTTCATGCTCAGACAAGACTTTAGACCTAGCAGAAGATTCAATCTCTTTCAAAAAGTAACAGAATCTTCTGACCTAGAATCATATCTCCACAGGAGATTTAAGGCTTCCCTGTCGACAAATGAAACAAGCTCCAAACCAGCTTCTTAAAGCTTTAATCAGGCTGCAGCAGATTTCTTCAGTTTCATTCCAGCTCTTCCAATATATTTGTTTCAGTCAGTTCACAGCTGGCGTCCAAGATCAGGATCAGGGCTCGGGCATAGGGTTGGTTCCAAGTTTAGGAATAGGGCTAGAGTTAGGGCAGAGCTAAGGGTTAGGTTTAGGCTTTAGGGTTAGGGCCAGGGCCTATAGGCTAGAGGCTAGGGTCTAGGGCTTAGGGCTGGGGCTAGGGCTACGGGCCTAAGGCTAGGCTAGGGCGCAGGCTAAGGCTAAGGCGCTAAGGCTAAGGGCTAGGTTAAGGCTAAGGCTAAGGCTAAGGCTAAGGCTAATGGTTAAGGTTAAAGGTTAGAGTTTAGTTTTGCGGCCAGTTTAGGATTACGGGCTAGAGTTCAGGGCTAAAACCTAGGCGCTAAGATATAAGGGTGAGGGTTTCGGCTTAGGTGTTTAGGCCCGTTAGGTCTGGTTAGGGTTAGGTGTTAGGGTTAGGGTGAGGGTTAGGCTGGGGTCTTTTAGGGGCTTAGGTAGGTTTAGGGTTAGGGTTAGGGTTAAGGTTAAGTTAAGGTTGAAGATTACCGCGTTAAGGTGTAAGATTACCGGTGTTTGGCGTTTGGGTTCGGGTCGGTGTTAGGGTTAAAGGTTAAGCGGGTAAAGTCTAGAGTTTGGAGTTAGGGTTAGGGTTAAGGCTTTGGGCTCGGTGTTTAGGATAGGGTTAGGGTTAGGGTTAGGTTAGGTTAAGGGTTAGGGTTTAGCGGTTAGGGGTTAGGGTTAGGGTTAGGGTTAGGTTAGGGTTAAGGTTAAAGCGTGTAAGGTTAAGATTACCGTTAAGGTTAAGATATACGGCTTGGGTTTAGAGGTTAGGTTCGCGGTTTCGGCGTTAGGGTTAGGCGTTAAAAGGTTAAAGGGTAAAGTTAGAGTGAGTTAGGGTTAGGGTTTAAGGGCTTGGGCTCGGGTTAGGGTTAGGGTTAGACTAATGAAGCTGTGTGATGGGCAAACTGTATTGTTACATCATCTCCAGCATCCCATCACTGCGATGCAGCAATGAGTTGTTAAGTGGTGAAAAATGGCATAAGTAACTTTTTTAGTTGCCTCTGTAATCTTTGATGCTCACTAAATCGAACTGTTGTAAGTTCACCCTATATTGAGATTACAAATGAATTCTATGACACCCTTGGCCCCTCTATTTTCTCTTTGTTGTCTGAATTTCTTGAGATGAACCTAGAGTGAGAACGGTAGGGAAAAGATTTTATTGTAGTAACTGGCGAGAGGGATCTTGGCAGTCTTAGTGGACAACCACATTAAATATGACGACCAAACAATGTTGGCAGGCAGCGCAAAAAAAGCCAATGCAATCCCTTAAAGGCATTATCAGAGGGGATACAATCAAGATCAAGTCTGCATAGAGGCTGTACTAATAATCCATCTATAAAGCTTTGGTGAGACACACCTAAGAGTACTATATCCAGTTTTGGTTCACCACACCTTAACACAAGGATGTTGAGACTCTTAGGAAAAGTCAAAACAGCAACAAAGTTGATTAGGGGAACTTGAAGGTTTAAAGGCATCGATGAAAGAACTGGTTGCAGGAGCTGGGCAGTGGTATAGTCTAGTGAAGACAAGCGACCAGGGGAGACAGTATAGCAGTCTTCCAATATTGAGGGGCTTGCCACAAGAGAAGAGGGAGGGGTGAAGCTCTTTTTCGCAAGGCCACTCTGAGGCCCAGGACAAGGAATAATGGGATGGAACACTGACCCAAGGAGAGATTTACCTGGAAAATAAGGGAAGAAATTTCCTCGGACAAGGAGAAACAATCAACCAATGGAACAGCAAGATGCCCTTCAAAAGTGTATGTGGGAGCTTCCACTTTCACCTGGAAGCTTTCAAAGTAAGAGATTGGGAATGTCAAGAAATGGTGTAGGGTCGTGCTTGGGGTGGAGGGTGGACTAAAGATTGCCCCGCAAGGTCCAACTCTGTTAATCTGTTATTGCTAATCATGTAAATCTAGTGAGGTAAACTATATTCTGAAAATGGTAGGTAACAGCAGCCTTCTCTTTCGGAAAAACTTTCCTGGACTTTGTTCCCCACAAGGTTAAGGGTTCTGGGAGTTCCTATAGTTAGACAGCTTCCTAATTAAAAAGACCTCCACTCAACATTCCTTGAAACTAGTTTATTCCCCTTGCAAAAGAAAGTATTCATGAAATACATATTCCGACCTGCTACCAAAAAAAAAAAAATAGCACTCTCAAGACACTTAAAAGAATGAAGCCAATAAGCTCATGTTGATCTTAATGACCCTTCCTTATCAGCTTCACACAAAAATTTTATTTCAGATAAAATCGTTGCTCAGTTTAAATCAAGAGTAGTTTCCTTCTTCAATCCGTCCATTAGACCCTGCGGAGGTCATAATCAAAGAAATCACCATCTAAAAGATTTGTGGATGAGTAACCAGAGGAGACAGAATCAGTCTGTCCAGGTGGCAATGTCCTTTTGGGCAGGTTGCTCTTATTTATTTTCCCTTTCTTCACCTGCTACTTCATTTGTAGTTTTTGCCAAGTCCCTGCTAATAAACTTGCTGCTCACATAAACTGCAAAGAAAATCAGAAAGCTGGATTGGTTAGATAAATCCACCAGGGGCAGACACTTCCCATCTTCTCTTTCCAATTAGAGTTAATGGGACTTACACACATGTATCAAGTGACATTAAGGAGGAAGCAATTTAATACTTTCCCGTTCATCTTCTTTTCTTGGTTGTTTTCCAAGTCAGGAAATTTCCACAATTTAAAGGCTCAGGTTATTTGCAATTACTCTTGGGCTGTTGTTTTTTGTTGTTTTGTTTTAGTTTTCATTAGACTTTTTTTAAGTGTCTTTTTTGGTGCAAAATGGCTCACATGCCGGCATGCATTAACAAAAAAAAAAGTAGCTGCAATAGGGAGTAGGGCAGGGATAACTAAGGCAGCTTAAAATGCTCCTTAGCAATCAGAGAAATAGAATCCATGTAAAATACAATATACAATCTCCCCTCTGCTACCATCGTAATGGGTCTGTTCTTTTCCAAATGTACCCAGAAGAAAAATCCTTAGACTTTTTCATCTTTTTTCAAAAAAAAAAAAAGGAAAAAGGAATCTTAAAGAGATGGCTTTCAGTTGACTCTGCAACTACTTTTCAACCACTCCACCTTTCTCAGAAAATGTAATCTTGGAAGGAATGGAATGGAATGGAATTAGAATAGACTAGACTAGACTAGACTAGACTAGACTAGACTAGGATAGGATAGAATGGAATGGAATAGAATAGAATAGAATAGAATAGAATAGAATAGAATAGAATAGAACAGAACAGAACAGAACAGAACAGAACAGAACAGAACAGAACAGAACAGCAGAGTTGGAAGGGACCTTGGAGGTCTTTTAGTCCAACTCCCAACTCAAGGCAGGAAACCCTCTACCATTTCAGACAAATGACTGCCCAATCTCTTCTTTAAAACTTCCAACGTTGGAGCATTCACAACTTATGGAGGCAAGTTGTTCCACGGATTAATTGTTCTCAATTAATTTCTCCTTAATTCCAGGTTGCTTCTCTCCTTGATTCGTTTCCATCTGTTGCTTCTTGTCCTGCCTTCAGGTGCTTTGGAGAATAGCTTGACTCCCTCTTCTTTGTGGCAGCCCCTGAGATATTGGAAAACTGCTATCATATCACCCCTAGTCCTTCTTTTCATTAAAGTAGACATGCCCAATTCTAGCAACAGTTCTTTATATGTTTTAGCCTCCAGTCCCCTAAACATCTTTGTAAGAACATAGAAAATGTTTACTGTACTACTGAAAAAAAATATTGGAGTGTGCTAGAAGGGTCTAATGTTGGGAAAGGTGGAAGGAAATAGAAGAAGTTGACCAACAACAAGGTGGATGGATTCAGTTACCGTGGTGATGGATATAACATTGGAATACCTGAAGGACAGGTTAGGGGCAGATCCTCATGGAGAAACTCTATCTATGACAGGGGTCTTCAAACTTCAAAACAGCTTTAAGACTTGTGGACTTCAACTCCCAGAATTCCTCCTCCAGTCATGTTAGCTCAGGACTTCTGGGAGTTGAAGTCCACTAGTCTTAAGCTTGCTAAATTTGAAGACCCTTGATCTTTGAGATCAAAAGCCCTGGTGGCACAGTGGTTGGAATGCAGTATTGCAGGCAAACTCAGCCCATAGACTGGAGTTTGATCCTGACAGGCTCAGGGTTGATTCAGCCTTCCATCCTTCCAAGGTTACTAAAATGGACACCCAGATTGTTGGGTGAAATATGCAAATAATGATGCTACTTTATCAATTGCCTAGAGAATGATATAAAGTACTGTGAGTGGTATATAATCCTGAATGCTCATTGCTATAGCTATCATGAAGTCAGTGACTTGATTGCACATAATCAGCCAATGAAATATCAGGGAAAAGTAGAAAACTAAAGAAGATTCAGGGTTCCAAAAGATGCCCTAATTATTTCATGAACCTTGAGCCAAGTTTCAAAAGAAATTCAATTATTTATTTGGAGCAACATGACAGCACTTTCCCAAGTGCAGTCAGCTCTCCCCCACATAATTTACTGCCCACCTATGACCCTGTTCCCCTCCTCCTCCCAGGGTTTGTCATAAATCACATTCTCCAACGGAGCAATGGGATACAATCTGGAGAAAGGTTTGCATGGAATATGCTTCTGGTCACAGCAACCAAGCTGCTCCATCAATTCTCCCCCCACCGGCTTATGGCAATTTGAGAGCAGGCCAGGAATGGTTTACGAGTTGACAACATCTAAACAACCCAGTAGCTCCATAATTGGAGAATTAGAGTAAAACTGAACTGAGTGTACCACTAAAATAGAATCATGAAATGAGAAGGAAGAGTTTGATTCTTCCTATCCTCTTCTCCATGAATGAAAAGAAAAGTGAAGATACGGTTTCAGGCCATCACCACCCAGGTTTCCTAGCAACACATACTCACAGCCCTGGGAAATTCCCATGCCCAAATAGCAACAGAACTTAGATTTATATACCAGTTCACAGTACTTTACAGCCCTCTCAAAGCGGTTTACAGAGTCAGCCTACTGCCCCCCAACAATCTGGGTCCTCGTTTTACCCACCTCAGAAAGATTGAAGGCTGAGTCAACCTTGAGCCTGGTGAGATTTGAACTGTTAAATTGCAGGCAACCAGCAGGCAGCAGAAGTAGCCTGCAGCACTGCATTCTAACCACTGTGCCTCTGTGGCTCTTGTCAGCATGCTTGCTGGCACTGTTTATGTCCACCCATAGATCTGCCCCGTGGCTTTTATTTATTTTGGATAATCTGTGCACATTGCTTTGGCTTGGCAGACAAATCTACTTGTTTTATCGAGCTTTTAACCTACTTCATTGACCAATGCTAAATTGACCACTTCAATTGACCAATGCATATAAGCCCTTTGGTTTATCAGTGTATAATTGCCTTTGCTGACCATAACAAGAGTAACAGTCACCTTCCAAAGAATTTCTGAGTTGTCTGGCTCAGTGGTGGGATTCAAAAAATTTTACTACTGGTTCTGTGGGCATGGCTTGGTGGGCGTGGCTTGGTGGGCATGGCTTGGTGGGCATGGCAGAGGAAGAATACTGCAAAATCCCCATTCCCACCCCATTCCAGGGGAAGGATACTGTAAAATTTCCATTCTCTCCCCATCCCACTAACCTGCTTTCCAGCTCGGTTCTCCTGTGGAGGACAACAAAAGAAGACCCAGCCGATCAACTGGGACTTGGGAGGCAGAGAATAAATGGGGGCAGGGCCAGTTCAAGATCGTATTCCGAACTACTCAGAATTTCCTCTACTGGTTCTCCAGAACTGGCCAGAACTTGCTGAATACCAGCTCTGGTCTGGCTGACAGCTTTCTATTTCAAAAGGTGCAAAAAAAAAACAACCCCATAGACTACCCGCCATAGTTGATTTTATCCAATCTGTAAGGAAGGCTTATGAAACCTTTGCAACTTTAAGATATGTGAACCAGTGGTGTACTTCTACTGGTTCAGACCAGTTCAACTGAACCGGTAGGAAAAATTGCTACCAGTTCACCTGAACTGGTAGTAAAAAAAGCTCCAACTATCAGCTGAGAGGAGAAAGAAAATAAAAGGGCAGGATTGGCCCGCCCACTCACCCCTCTGCTTTTCTGTTCTTTATCCTCTCAGTTGATTGACATGGCAGAGCCTCAGCTGGTGTTTGGAAAGCTGCACATGCACGCATTAGGTGCACGCATGGGCAAAGTGAGCGATCACCAATCCAGTAGGAAACTGATAGAATCCCACCAATGATGTGAACTTCAACTCCCAGAATTCCAGCTTGCTGGCTGGGGAATTCTGGGAGTTGAAGTCCACAAGTCTTCACTTGTGGACTTAACACTGTCCTAGAGATATCAGGAACTTGAAGAAAAGTTTACCATGGAGTGGTATTATGCCAAGGAAACTTAAGGGCAAAGTGAGGAAAAAGTAAGACAGCAGATAGGTTCATTTCAAAGCACACTCAAAGCATCTTTGCAGCCACAAATCATTGTCCCTAAACTTAGCCTAAGTGAGAACAAACCGCTCAAATTTTTAGCTGAATCAGTAGACTTCTATCAAAGCATTACTGGAATTTTTTTTCATTTGCAGAAAACCCTGGGCTTAGCTGGCCTGTGTACTATTTCCTATCACATAAGAATGCTATTTAAATTTTCACCAAATCAGAGAAGAGCCCAGAGGGTTTTGTCCTCACTCTCTGAACAGGTCAAAAGGGCAGGTTGGTTGTCAAGCCGAAATGCAAAGTGCATGAGCCCTGCTGAGGATGCAAAATTCCATTTGTTTCAGTGACAGCTTGGCCGCAGCACCAAGCTAACCATTCCTTCATCTTTCTTGGTTTGCCCAGACTCGGCCTCTTTTAGTGACTGCATATTGAAACAGGCTGGATTTATTTCCTGCCTCTGACAGCTATCTTTGTCATCTCCCCTGGAGCTTTTCAAGGGCCCACATAATCAATATAAAAACACTGAATCCAGATAACTCCATGTGTTGCCCACAGATATATTCTGTGTGTGTGTGTGTGTGCGTGCATGTGCACGCTTGCACACACACACATTAATATACATACAGCGAGTGTGCAAAGAATTTGAATTGGTAAGACAATGATGACACTTTGTAAAACTAGCTCCAAGAGAGGCCATCATTGCTTAAATGTAACCTTTATTTCCATAAAATCATAGGGCTGGAAGGGACTTCAGAGAACTCCTAGTCCAAAGTCCTGCTCCAGGCAAGAGAGCTTATACCATCCCAATCAGATGGTTGTCCAGTCTATGGAAGCGCATTGAATGATAGCAATAGCAATAACACTTCAACTTGTATATACCACTCTACAGCCCTGTCTAAACAGTCTAAAGAGTCAACCTATTGCCCCCAACAATCTGGGTCCTCATTTTACCCACCTTGGAATGATGGAAGGCTGAGTCAACCTTGCGCCTGGTGGGATTTGAACTGCCAAATTGCAGGCAGCTGGCAGTACTGCACTCTAACCACTGCATCACTGTGCCTCTTGATGATGTGGACCCAGTCAGTTTCTTTCAGCTCAGTGAGTTTTGGAGAGGAGGCGAATAAAATGAAGAGATATTTCCATGAAAGCCACTATAAGCTTTTGGAGAAAATGTGCAATAAGCATCTAAATCACGAAATGATGATGGGGTAAATCTTTAGAGAGAAATGAACAAAAAATGGAATAACAGAATAAGAAAATTACAGAGTTGAAAGGGACCTTAGAGGTCTTCTAGTCTAGCCCCCTGATCCTGCAAGAGATCATTTAGGCTCAAGATCCACATGGGTCTTGGCAGACTAGAACACTGGGCCGTGTCTAACAAAATGAAGTTTAATATAGAGAAAAGTAAAGTCCTATAGTTAGGCAAGAAAAACCAAAAGGACCCATGTAGACTGGGTGAAACCAGGCTCATTAGCATAACTGTGAGATGGATCTTGGAGTCTTATTGGACAATCAGCTAAATATGAGCCAGCAGTGGGCAGCAGCAACCAAAAAAGCTAATGCAATCCTAAATTGTATTAACGGAGGGATACAATCAAGATCAAGGGAGGTACTAATACCACTCTATAAAGTCTAAGCAAAACCACACCTAGAGTACTGCATACAGTTTTGGTCACCACACTATAAAAAAGATCATGAGACTCTAGAAAAAGTGAAGAGAAAAGCAACCAGGATGATTAAGGGACTGGAGACTAAAACATATGAAGAACGGTTGCAGGAACTGGGCTTGGCTAGTCTAGTAAAGAGAAGGACCAGGGGAGACATGATTTCAGTCTTCCAATATTTGAAGGGCTGCCACAGGGAGGAAGGGGTCAAGCTATTTTCTAAAGCACCTGAAGGCCAGACAAGGAATAATGGATGGAAACTGACCAAGGAGAGATTCAACCTGGAAATAAGGAGAAACTTTCTGACAGTGAGAACAACCAACCCATGGAACAGAAGTTGCCCTCGGAATTTAAGGGAGCGTCATCACTTCAAGAAGAGATTGGACTCCTATTTGTCAGAAATGGTATAAGGTTTCCCGCTTGAGTAAGGGGTTGGACTAGATGACCTATAAGGTCCCTTCCAGCTGTGATTATTTGTTAACTGTTATTTCAGACAAGTGACTGTCCAGTCTCTTCTTTAAAACTTCCAGTGTTGAAGCACCCACAACTTCTGAAGGCAAGTCGTTCCATTGTTTAATTTAAGCATGTTTAAAAAAATGTTTTTTGTTGTATTGCTTTTAGGATTATTTTACTTATTAGTTTTATAGTTGTTCTAAGGTGTCCAGAGTTCCTTAAGATGGGTGACCATATAAAACTCAAAATAACAAAATAATAATATGATTATGATATGACATGACACGATATGATAAATGATATGATAAAAATAAAATCTAAATTCCCGCTGAAATTCCATAGCATTGAGCAAGCATTTCCTTGGCTTGGTTTATTAGCAAAGGCCTATTTGGATACTCCTTCATCAAGCTTGAAGGGAGAGAAAGAGAGAGAGAGATTTTTGTAACCAGTCACCTTGAACGAGATAACAATACTCCTATGGTTTAGAGTAGGTTTTGTGCCAAAGCACTGTGACTAACAAATGTTTTGGGAAAACATTTAAGATCCAGGAATGAGAGAGAATATGATCACAGTGGGAGAATGCAATTTTAATCTAACCTTGAGTTCAGCAAGTTAACATTGGCTAGGAAGCACGTATACATTCCTCCATTCTTCCATGACCAAAAGGAGTTGTTTCAGTTAAACATCTGCAGAAGCTATTTGTCCATCTCTCTGCAGTTATGAGTCTCTAGCAATGTACAAGAGAAACAAATAATAAATTAAAATTAAACAACCAGAAATCCATCTAGGACTTTCCTCAAGTTTATGAACTACCACCCCAAATTCTTCAGAGAGATGCATCTCAGGTAAGAGTCAATACGTGGACCAACTTACAAAATCGCCTAGATGTTTATTTGCACAAAAAATCTTTTGGACTTAATCTGTTTCAGTCCATGCAGAATTGGAGGGAAAGCAACCTTCCTAGAATTGGGGTACTGATATCCTTACACCATTTCTGTCCAATCTCTTCTTTAAAAACTTCCAGTGATGGAGTACCTACAGCTTCTGTTCCACTGGTTAATTGTTCTCACTGTCAGGAAATTTCTCCTCAGTTCGAGGTTACTTCTCTCCTTGATTAGTTCCAATTTATTGCATTTTGTCCTGCTCTCAAGTGCTCTGGAAAATAGGTTGATCTTCCCTTCTTTGTGGCAACCTCTCAAATATTGGAACATTGCTATCATGCCACCCTTTGTGCCTTCCTTTCACTAAAGTAGACATACCCCATTCCTCCCACTGTTCTTCATATATTTTATGAAGAAATAAAATTTCTCCAGCCACCAAATCATTTTTGTTGCTCTTCTCGGCACTCTTTCCAAAGTCTCAAGATCTTTTTTAAATTGTGGCAACCAAAACTGAATGCAATATTTTAAGTATGGTTTTATCAAGGTATATAGAATAGAATAGAATAGAATAGAATAGAATAGAATAGAATAGAATAGAATAGAATAGAATTCTTTATTGCCCAAGTATGGTTGGACACACAAGGAATTTCTCTTGGTGCAAATACTCTCAGTATACATAAAAGAAAAGATACATTAGTCAAGAGTTTATTCAGATCTCTTTGAATTCAGCTAGACTCCTGGTAACTTCCTGGACCAGAGTTGGTATTCAGCAGGTTCTGACCAGTTCTGGAGAACCGGTAGTGGAAATTTTGAGCAGTTTGGAATACCACCTCTGTCTGACTGGCCCTGTCCCCATCTTTTCTCTGCCTCCCAACTCCAACTGATCGGCTGGGTCTTCTTTTGTTGCCCTGCACAGGAGAACGGAGCTGGAAAGCAGGTTAGTGAGGGGAAGGGAATGGGGATTTTACAGTATCCTTCCCCTGCCATGCCCACCAAGCCACACCCACAAAACCAGTAGTAAAATTTTTCAAATCCCATCACTATCCTGGAGCTCTATTGATATGGTGTTCTTGGAAGCATTATCTTCTCCCCATCTTTTTTTCTATTTTACCACCTAGACTATAGTATCAAAATTCTCATCCAAATCTGGATAATATTGGCCAGACCTTGTCCCTTGCACAGAGAAAAAATTTAAAAGATAATTCCAATGATATTTCAGGCTGAACAAAGCCAACTTCTAAGTCCAGCAAATAAGGAAGAATCCTAGCCTGCTTTGAATGACTCTATCCCCAAAGTTATAGTTCCTTGCCATGTGAAAATCCAAGAAATCTTTATGTGCTTGGAGAAGGCACCATGCAATGTAGTGCATAGCCAACATCATTATTGTCCATGACAGATAATGATGTCATTGATTGTGCCCTGCAGGATACACCTTCACCATTCTGATGTGGTTCTAGCATGTGCCTTGAGATATGGCCGGTCATAAATCTTCCTGGGCATTTTAAGTTCCATATAATATTCATTGTTTTGTCTCTAAATTAGGCTTCCAACTTGGAACTCTAGACATATTGGAAACGGCAGTTCCAATCTATTTCTTGGCACCTAGTTAAGAAAGTCTGCTTTAAATTGAATTGGAACTTGCAGAATCCCACCACATGGAAGGTCTGAACCTTTTGACCTCTAAAGTAATGCACATGTTAACAATATACTCATGGACTTTCACCATCTTCTCAGTGCTTCATTTCTTCATCTCCCTAATGGGCTCAGCTTTATTAAAGCATGATCATTTTGTATCAGAACTCTCCTAGATCCAAAAAACTCTTGGCTGACCTATCCAGATCTTGAACTCTAGCCCTGCTTCATCTTTCTCTGCTAACCTCTCTCAGTACCTATTTTATATTTGAAGGTTAACTTCCCCAAGACAATCAACACAACCCTATATCTTTGCATTTATAGTGGATGCTCAAAAGCAGGCTTGGGATGGGAAAAACAGGACACTGGTAGCATACAAAGGGAAAGAACCAGCTCCTTCAAGCTAAGTCTGACTGCTAGTGGACATGATACTCTTATTGGAGAGCAATCATCCCAGTTGGGAGGAGGAGTCAAGCAAGGAATCAGTCTGGACTTAATTCATAAGCACAAGAGGGCTAGGAGTAACACCCCCCCTCAAATGCATTAGAGCAGGGGTGTCCAACTCATGGCCCATGAGCCAGATGCTGACTATTCCCACCCCGAGTTTACCAAAAGGGGAGAAGTCCCAATACATCACATGATGATGACATGATGATGTGAGTTTGACACTCCTGCATTAGAGTCTGAAAATGGCCAGTTAGGGGAGATTCCTGTGTACTAGGCAAAAAATAATAAAGTAACTAGCTTGAATTCTCACGTGTGAATCTGATTGTTCATGCCTGCAATCTCTGCCAAGTAACAAGCAACTAGAAGATGGTTTTCATTGGAGCTGGGGTATTCTCAGCACTTCCTTCATCCAAGAAGTTTTTCTTTTGTTTTAGTAAATGTTATTATCAAGATACCTTCAGAGTGGATTTTGCGAGCAAGAGAGCTTCCTATTTACCAAGATGTGGCAAAGTGATACTCATCTTCTTACTTCTCAACAATCCAATGGTCCCTCCTTTAAACCTTACATTAAAACTTTAGATTTTTACCATAACCATTTAACTGTTGGTAAGACAGAAACTGGGGGAAAAGAGGTGTATTCAGCAGGTTCTGACCAGCTCTGGAGAACTGGTGGTGGAAATTTTCAGGAGTTTGGATAACTGGCAAATACCACCTCTGACTGGCCCCATCTAGTCTCTGCCTCCCAAGTCCCAGCTGATTGGCTGGGTCTTCTTTTGTTGCCCTGCACAGGAGAATAGAGCTGGAAAGCAGGTTAGTGGGGTGGGGAGGGTATGGGATTTTGCAGTATCCTACCCCTGCCATGCTCACAAAGCCATGCCCACAAAGCCACAACCACCAAACCACACCCACAGAACCAGTAGTAAAAAATGTTGAATCCCACCACTGTGAGGGACCATGAAGTCCAGTCCTACCACAAGTATATAATCAATTGGGTGTCTTGAACCAGTCCCTCTATCTCTCAGACTTATGAAACAGGCAATGGCAAACCACTTCTGAAATCTTGCAAAGAGGCAGTTGCCAGCAGTCAGGATGAATATGAAGACACTTCCTAAAAGATTCCCATGATCCTAAAGATGGCTCTCAATTCACATCCATGATTTGTTCAGCAACCATTCAAAGATACAGCAAGGCTGAAAAAGTAGACTTACAATTGGTCCTTGTAGATTCAGCCATCGCAGTATCTCATGGTCACCTGATTGCAATCCGGACACGTGAGTGTCCAGATTGCAATTATGATGTCACAGTGAGATTCATCACATGATTGTCATTTGCATATTACCCCCCATATCCCCCAAAAATGGGCCTGAAATTTTCAACTGTCCACTTTCTGATGATGTCGAAACAAAAGACCTTCAGTTCCAGGGTGAAGGGATAAAGACATGACCCTTCAGGACATAATAGGATGAACCCACTAAAACACAGAACTCACTACATTACACAGTCTCCTGAGGACATTGCATCACCCTCAGAAACTTCAACCAAACTTAACTCAGATAAGCTATAGAGCCAGCTATGACCTATACATAACTCCTACATGGCCTCAATGGAGTCTGACAACACCCAGTAGAATACATGTTCTCCCATAGGAACCGGAAGCTCAAGTACAAAGCCCAAGAGAAGGTTTAAAAACCCTTCACTCTCAACTCCACATGGTCAGCTGCCCAGATCCCATGGTGCTTGTTGGTTCTGCTTCACCATTAGACCATCTTTCCAATCAACCTCCATGTTTCAAGTCTCTTTCTCCAAGCTTGGAAAACAACTAGGCGGATATTTCTTCCAACATTCCTATGCTTTTCCATCCTGTAAACAGCCATTTTAGGTGAGGAAATGAATAAAACCAACAAGCAGTGATTAACTTTAAAGAGGCTTTTTGGTGTGGAGATAATTTAACAATATTTCTAGCAGTCTGATCATCTCTTCTCTAAAGCTATAAACAGCATCCAGACATTGACGTTTCTCATCCAATCCATGCCTGGCTTCACTCAGGTTGGTGAATCCTTTTGGGCTCTACCTGACAACAGTGCTTCAAAGCAAATGTTCTTAATTTCTCATTGTCCTCATATCCTCTGACTTGTTTTTCGAACTGCTTGTGCAGTTAAAAAAAAAAAAGCAANGACCAAAACTGAATGCAATATTCCAAGTTAAAAATCTAGTTGCTCCTTCACACCCTGACACTTCCAGATTTTCATATTCATTTAGATAGATGATAGATGCTATATGACAGATAGATAGATAGATAGATAGATAGATAGATAGATAGATAGATAGATAGATGTGTGTGTGTGTATTGATTTCCACTTTCTATCTAGCACCCTGACACTTCCAGCTTCTCATATTCTTTTAGATAGATGATAGATAGTTAGATAGATAGATAGATAGATAGATAGATAGATAGATAGATAGATAGATAGATGATAGATAGATAGATGATAGATTGATAGATGATAGTCCAGACATCTTGTAGAGAATCTGGGATTCAGGAAGACACCCATATACATATACACAAATATGCAAACACGCCTACATATATTGTACATATACATATGCTAATATGATTTAAATTAATCTGATCTCATCTTTGTTCCATTTAGCAGCAGTTTATGCAATATTATTGGGCCTCATTTATGGATCAGAAGTTCATTCTTGAAGCTTTACGCATGATTTCAACCTGGACAGACTTAAGTGTTTTCAGGGAAAGAGAGTATGAATATCATTTTCCCAGGCTCATGAACTCTTACCTTGTCCCATTGAATGAGAAGACTTGAAAAACATTCTACTCATATTTCTTTGAATAGAAATAGGTCGCTGCATGGTCCCGGACTCTGCTTTATCAGACTGTCATTTTCCTAAAAATCTTTCTGTAAGCAACTGAACATAGATTGGAAAAAGACTGGTTTGAATATCAAAGTCATTAAGAAAATGGAAATCTATGAGAGATAAGACAAAAACAATGAATATGTGTAAGGGAACAAAAAACTTTGGAGAAAGAGATGGCTGCAGTTTTATTAGCTAGCCAGATGTTGTGACTAGCCATAACAAATAACGTATCCTAGCACATTCTCTCCATCCAAAAATTATCCAATTTCTGACTCCTTTCCTGAGTCTAAACTGTCCCATGAAGTGAACAAGGAGATCTGTCCAAAGTTGGATTCAAAAATTGAACACCCCCGATAGTCACAAAGAAGATATAATCTTGAAACAATGCCCTGAGGAAGATAGACATGTTGAGCCTCTCAGCTGTTTATCCCTCTTCTAAATTCTTCCCTTCAATATCTTTGGGAGACACAGAAAATTGGGGCATTGAAGAAATGATAAATTCTGTAGAGGATGATGGTCTTTATGTCCCCAGGCATTTGGTCTAAGAGAAAAAATAAAGGGGGAGGGACCCCAAACGATAATGAAATGAATGTTCCCCTCCCCCCAGGAAAAAAGTCTGTGCTATTTATTTTGTACTCGGGTGTATTGAGCAGAGTGGCATCAGTAAGTCCTCCAGGCAATGTGCAGAAGCGATGAGCATTTTATCATTGTTCTAAACATATTAATATTTTTTTGCTATAGCATTTATCAATAGCATCTACTCTTTGTATGTGTCATGGCAGCACAGTGGTTAGAATGCAGTACTGCAGGCTAACTTCTTACTCCAGGAATTTGATTCTGAGAAGATCAAGGTTGACTCAGCCTTCTATCCTTCTGCTAAATGAGGACCCAGATTGTTGGGGGCAATATGCTATTGCTTAGAGAGGGCTGTAAAGCACTGTGAAGCAGTATATGAGTCTAAGTGCTATGCTATTTGTGTGTACATTTTGTGCACATGCTGAGCCATCTCGCTACTTTCAAATCTTTTTCCCACCTTTGTTGAACAAATGTAATGAGTGATACACCAAAAATTCCAAAATGTACATTTTAACTATGAGTCAGGTTATAACATGCAGTTGTTAAAAAGAAGAACAGGAACTAGAATACTCCAACTTGAATAATTGGCATAACATACATACCCACAAATCCCACTGAACATTTTCCCAGCATTGATTCTTAAACTCTTTTAGTTTTGTTTCCCTTTAAAAAAAAAATAATGTAGAAACTTCAACTTCTCTGTCATAAAGCTGAATAAAAGGGGTTAGATTTAGATGTATGTGTTAGCTACTCTTTGAAATCAGTGCCATGGAAGGCAGACATGTACTCAGGAGTAGAATAATCATTTGCAAAACTTGAAGGAAGAAGCATATCAAAGGATAATTTTAACATTTTCTTAAATTGGGTTTAGACCAATTTGCATGTTTGGCTCCAGTTTAGGGACATGTGTTAAGTTATATTTTAAATACATATTTTAAAAAAGTGATGGAGAGTTGTATTTACTCAGTCTGCTATCCACATACTGAAATTAATTTTCAGAGCTCATCGTTTCTCTTCTGCATGTTAGCTCTTTTCTCTTTTATCCAAATAATGATTGGACTAACTTTAGGAGATTTTCAGAAGAAAGGTCAGTCTTGTCTGTGTTTTAAATAGTATATATGGAGACCTACTTGCATGCATAGTGACTGTTTGCCATAATTTACTTATTCTCAAAAAAATCAAATCATAGTCATACATCAATATTTTCACTTTTCTAAATTACACATTGCCATGCTCCAGTTTCTTTTTTTAAAAGCACAGTATATTTTACTATTGATTAAGGTCACATATCAAATGGAAATCTGCATCACTGGAATTCCCTGATAAATATGTACAAACTGACTAAATTAGAAGAAATATATATATAAAATTTATAAAGTCAGTCGTGGACCCCAGGAAAAATAAAATGAAAGAACAAATTTAGAAACGAAAGAAAAATTAAGCTTCTAGACACATCCATTCTTCATGTCAAATAAACACAATTAAAATTGTCTAGTTTAACTACTGGGCACACAGGATAATCTAATTTATTCATGTATTTAATACAATTCTTTCTGGATCTCCCCAACACATTTAATTGATTAACCTTATTGTTGTGGCCTGCCAGTGGCCAGTGGAGCTGGAGGCAGATTTGGACAGTGAGGAGGTTGGGGAGGAACTTGGGCCAGTCCTGAAGTCTGGGGAAGGCTCTGATGAATACTCTACATCAGAGTCAGAGATGGGGCAAGGGCCGTCAGACAGTTATCAGATGCCTTTGAAGTCAGTGATCAGTGTGGCAGAAGAATGGCTGGAGCCTGTTCCCGATGTGCACATGCACAGAGCTGCCAGGAGAAGGAAACAGTTAAGGAACAAGGTTCAACTCAAGAGTAAAGGCACAGGTGGACGGGCGAGGGCCCCTCCCATAAGGAATAAAGAGGAGCTAAAGAGGAGTTATGTTTCCAGGAGACAATTTGTTTGTTTAATTAGTGCGAAGATTTGTTTGTGACTCTCAGAGACTCCTTGCCCAGTATTTTCTTTTGCTTGGAAGCTATCCGCCTAGCAGCTCTTCAAGCCTGATAAGATCTGTGGTTATAATTCACCCTTGAAAGACTGTTTGCTGGGACTTTGCTGGATGTGAATGTTAGGAATTCACATTAACCTAATAAAAAGGGGTTTTGTTGAGGTAAGAAGTCTGCTTCATGATTTTATGAAGCCTCGGTCAGAACACATATTGTGGTAGATAGCATTAAAGGTACTAAGAGGATATTTTCTTTTTCTTTAATGAGTGAACAAAATTATATAGCATAGAAATGTGACACCAAATACTAGTTGTTTAAGAAATCACCTGGGATTTACACCTCTCTCCACCCTGAATTATGTATATTTGTACATCAATTCCTAGTTCTTTTATGAAAAAAATATAACACAAACTTGCTTGTCTTTCAAATAATGTCTTGTAATAAGTTTATGTGGCTTCCCAGATGCAGAATATATCTAAAGCAAATATTTTTAGAACATTGGCACAGGTGATATGTATTATTTATTTAAATCCACAGCATGTTCCTAGTGTTCACTTAAGAGATGATACATTGAAAATCTCTTAGAAATCCTAACCATTTCCTAGGAATATTTATTACTTCTCTTTAAAAGCTTTAGGTGGTTTGAACAAAGATAAATTACCCTTTTGTTTCTCCTAAAATAAATTTATAACCAATATATTCAGATTCTTCATTATTAAAATTGAAATATCTATTTACTGAAGGTTTTTCATTGGTGGACATTTCACCTCTGGGATGATTTGTAAAAGCAGATTTAATAGGTGAAATGTGTTATGAATTATATATTTTTTATTCTGAAATACAACTGCAGAGAAAGCTTCTTTATCTTGGTGTGCTAAACTATTACAAATCCTACCCATCACAACTACCATTTCTGAGATCAACTCTCCTAGAATCCAAGAACTTTTAATACACTTCTACATTGAATAAGGTGGGGTTGGATATCGGTCTGGTGATATTATCAATCATTGCTGCTAGCAATGCTATCTTGCTACTAAACTTCAGAACAGATTTGCAAATATTTACTATGTCATATGCTTAAGCTCACTAACATATCAGATGGAAAAATAAATGATGTGTGGTAGAGAAACCAGATGTTACTAGCTAACATGTATATTTCACGTTTAAGATATCCAAGTTTAATTTTCAAGTTTAATTTTCAATATCTACTGTTCAAAAAACATCAGGCAACTAGGTTTTTGGGATAATCAGCAACTAAATTTTTTTGGATATCATGAAGAAAATAAATTCACTATAACCATTGGATGACTTAAATTATGATATAAGTCAAAGTTCAATCACTTTGTGCCCTCTTACATTTTGTCAAAAAGCAAAATACATAGTATTTGCTGAAATTGTGGAAATATGTAAGCAATTTTGTCTGGGTCAGTCCATGTGTTCATTAATTTGAATGTCTTCTGCCACTTAAGAAAACTAAGTCTCAGTATTTATTCAAACAATAATATTTGAAACCCAAGCAAATATAGTTTCTTCAAGAGTTAAAACACAGAATGGAAACAATGTTTCATTTCAAGGTTTGATTTCAAAAATAACTATCGCTCCACTCCTGAGTATTTCTATTATATTTTTAACTACAGCTGACAATGAGAACGATTAATCAATGGAACAGTTTATATGCCAAAGTTGTGGGTGTTCCATCACTGAAGGTCTTCAAAAAAAGATTGGACAATAATTTCTCCAGGGTCGTATAAGGGCAAAGGATTGGATTAGAAGATGATTCTAAGTTTCTATGCTCTTCACCCAACCCTCACAATAGCTGTGTGAACAAATCTAAAATGGCTAAGAATTTGCAAAATATGCAATATTGCACTTTATCTCCCACAAAACATTATACCCTATAAATTCATTTTTCACACAGGCAGAAGACAACCAGTAAACCTGTGTCAACACATTTAAACAGTTTGGGAAATAAATTTCAAGGGTCTTTTCCCTGAAAGCTGGCATTAGGGACTGTGAATTATATTCTTGAGGTTTAAAGATTTGCAAAGAGGTTTTTCAAAGACAGGTTTTCTTGGCATGAAAAAAGTTTGCAACAGTGAAGTGTGCTTTGTTTATGTGCTACCAAAGTTATATTTTTCAGCTTCATGGGGGAAAACAGTTTGATAAATTGTTGAAGAATTTTAACAAGAGTTATTCATGATCTTAGATCTACCAGTGCCAGTTCCCTAAATTGGATGAACTGGTCTTTGCTAAAGTTTGTGATGATCTTCCTGCGAGGTTGCACTTAATCAAGGAAGAAGAATGGCAGCAATTGTTCATTTCATGTATTTATGAAATGAACAATTGAGCTTTGCTAAAAAAAAAATTGCTGGTCTCTATGACTGTTTTCTGACTTGGCTGTAGATTTTTTTTTTGTTCCTCCCCTACAGTAACAAAGGTTTTAGGCATCCTACAAAACTATTAAAAGTGTATCCTACATCTGACCTCAAATTAGCTTGAAAGACAGTGTTCTGCCACTCCTAACATTTACTGAGAATGATTGATTGATTGATCAATTTGACATGCACCAACCCAGACATTTAGAAAGAGCTTAGTGAGTGAAAACGTATCAAAGGTGATTGCATTTGAGATGCTCTGGTACACCTCATAAGTGAAAGTGGGTGAGGAATCTTCAGTTGCTGGTTATATCAGCTTTTTACAGTTTTTGTACCCATTTTGCAGTGTGTGTGTGTGTGTGTGTGTGTGTGTGTGAGAGAGAGAGAGAGAGAGAGAGAGAGAGAGAGAGAGAGAATGAATAGAGAGAGATGGAGAGAGAGAGAGAGATGAAGATAGAGAGACAAGATGGAGAGAGAAAGACATGGATAGATAGATAGATGATAGATGATAGATGATAGATGATAGATAGATAGATAGATAGATAGATAGATAGATAGATAGAAATGAATAGAGAGATGAATCTAGAGAGATGGATAAAGAGACAGATGGAGAGAGAAAGAGAGAGATGGAGATGCAGTGGTGGGGTTATACTAGTTTGGCTGATTTGAGTGAACCAGTCGTAAAAAATGCTCCCATTCAGCCAAACTGGTGGTAAAAAAACAGCTAGCAGTTTGGCTAAACCGGTATTTTGCTTCCTCCCAATGATCAGCTGTTCTGATGATCAGCTACACTGGGATCCCCCTCACTGTCTTATTGCTTCACCCAGGAGGCTTCCCTGAGGCCTAGGAGGCAAAAAGGTGTGCGCAGTAGGTGGTTGCTTCCCCACCCCCATGCTCCATTTTTTGTCATTCTGGGCAGCCCCCTAGGAGGCTTCCCTGAGGCCCAGGAGGCCAACAAATGGAGTGCGGTGGGGTGCTGAACCAAAAAAAGAGAGAAGCCACACCCACCCAGTCACATGGCCATGCCCACCTAGCCCTTCCACCGAGCCACACCCACAGAACCAGTAGTATAAATATTTGCACCCCACCCCTGTGGAGATGTATAGATAGAGATGAATAGATAGAACAGATATAGATAGAAAGAGATAGAAGAGATAGGAGAGAGAAGGAGAGAGAAATGGAGAGAGAGATGGAAGAGAAGTAGAAAAAGAAGCAGAAAGATGTAGATGTAAATATTTATGTAGATGTACATGCATCAATGTAGAGTGTTATCCCATGGTAAGATGGGAAGGCAATAAATTTAATAAATAAATAAAATAAATTGACTAAATGGACAAACATACATATATACTGTTGCAATTCAAAAGCATTACTGTACTTATTGTGATGATTAAAAAAAAACATTCTTCCTTTAAAAAAAATGATCAATGGAAATATACAGAATAGTTTCTGGGCATTTGTGGACAGCACAAAAAGGCTGACCTGCTGTTCAGAATATTTTCCACAGCTTCTCCTGGGAGCTGTAATTCTTTGTAGTCCGTCTTGCGACCCTGTTTCTCCTTCAGATCTTTCCTTACAACCTTCTTTGCCATCATTTTTCAAGATGTCCCTCCTTTCTCCATGATCCCTGAAAAGTAGGTGAGGGACAGAGAAATCCAACTGAAAACAAGGTGTTTCTGACATTTCTATTGATGGGAAGGAATGATTACCACAATGGGAAAGCCTGAATTAGTTTTTAAAGCAAGCAGAAACAAAAGGAGAGGAAGAAAAATAAGTCATAAAAGGAGAATCTTCTGAAGAACACTTATTCTCACTGCTAATAAACATTTTAAAAGCATGTTTTCTGGCCCCTAAACAGACATTGAATTATTTTTCTCCCTTCTTACATTTTTTTTTCTTTCATTGCCCCAGGGCTCCAAAGGACATACAGCAAAATAGATCATGTGACTAGCATTTTGTACAGGATGTCCACAACACAATGTTTTCTTAAAATCATTTTGCTTCACATCCCAGAAGCTTCTTCAGTTCCCCAACATTTGAAGGCTGTGCTTTACTGGATTTAAAAAGAAAGAAAAAGAAACCTACTCTGCTGTAGGTAGAGAAAACAGTATATCCAGCTATACCCTGATCTCAGCCTATAGTAGCCGATTCCTAAGGGCAACACTATTCAGGAGTGAATTTATGGGTTGCTTCCTAAGTATAGAGGGGGAAAAAGAATGTATAAAAGTGTAATTGAAACAAAAACTAATGGCAGGCAGGTAGCATAACTCTGCAAGTATTAAAATCCATTCCTCAGAAAGCTTTCTTCATGGGCACTAAAGTATAAATATATAACTGAACTTTAAAATATTAAAAAATAGAGAAGTTTAAGAGCATTGTGACATTTAGAAAGATGTTTTTTTGCATGAGAGTAGAGAGGAAGCCTACTGTTCAATTGTGCATTTTCTTTCAAAGTTCCTAAAGGAATATTCATCTGAATTTTGATAACAAATATTCAATATCCTTTCTAGCAGGAAAAGCAATAAAAACAATGATTGAGTGTACATCAAATATTCCTGTGATATTTCTGAAAGTTTCTTAGCTAAGGTGGAACTGAAAATAACAAGCTTTTTACCAAGTTTCTGGTCTTAGAAGAGTGTTGTGTATCTGCCTCCATTTTCTGGTCCTCAGTCCAGAAGTGAAATAAATGAAATGAAATATGGTTATTAAAAATGTGGTTAATAAATCTGGGTTTCACATTTATAAATTCTATCTGGGGATGACTCCAGTATTAACAAGTAGCCAACCAAGACTGGAAAAGTATTGATATTATTCCACATATATTACTGCCTAAACTGAAGACCAAATTATGATCCTCTCTTTCCTATATGACAGGGCCCAGAGGAGTAATATTAATTATATGAAAATCAAGCAATTTAGATTTCTTTGCACTGGGAAGCTTTCTTTGATTTGGAAAAAATATAGCTAATTTTCTTTGCAAAAGAAACTGATTCCGAGGAATTTATTGTTTCTGCCTTCCTTCCTAAAAGTGACAGGAGTTAGATAAGTAGTGTCTCTCTTAGTAAACATGCAAAGCACGTGAAATTGTGATAATAAGAGTATATAGTCACATTGTTTTTTAAAAACTCAACTTCCATGATGATCCATGACAGTATACACCTTTGGAGGTTTCTTAAAAGAGCAAAAAATTTGTACTATTTGTAAGAATATGAGAAATTGTCTCAGACTCTTATAATTAGGATCAAAATCAACAATGTACACAAATGGTAATCGTCCAGCAAAGTGGCTTTTGAAATTCTTCATCTTGAGGTCAACTTCTTTCCAATCATTCCAACTGGAAAGATATTTTCAGGGTCTGAAATGGAGTTAGCTTAGGAATCACAAACCTGTCTGGTTTTGAATAGTAAACCAGACCCTTCTGAAGTTGCTTCAGAAGATGACATCAGGAGGAACAGAATCTTCTCCAGGTCTCCCAGACTACAGTGTGGTTCTCTACAGGTTGATTCATTCCCCACCATCCACCCAGTATTTGTGTCGGTACGTACATAGATCACCAATATTGATTTACATTTTTTATTTTTTTATCCAAAGTATATTGCATTTTTAATGCATAATGCATTTTGTCCAAATTGTCAGAAAATTCCTTCTTATTTCCAGGTTGAATCTCTCCTTGTTCAGTTTCCATCCATTATTCCTTGTCTGGCCTNCTTCTTATTTCCAGGTTGAATCTCTCCTTGTTCAGTTTCCATCCATTATTCCTTGTCTGGCCTTCAGGTACTTTGGAAAATAGCTGGTCTCCTTCCTCTCCGTGGCAGCCCCTCAAATATTGGAACACTGCTATCATGTCTCCCCTGGTCCTTGTCTTCACTAGACTGGCCATGCCTAGTTCCTGTAACCATTCTTCATATGTTTAACCTCCAGTCCCCTAATCATCTTTGTTGCTCTTCCCTGTACTCTTTCTAGAATATACACACTTCAGCAATAAAAATGACAATGTTAACTGACTGTTCTTTCCATTAGAATGTTGGGAAAATATGATAGATGTGACCAGATAAATTACTGAAAAGTTTGGAAATTAACAAATACTTTGTGGGAACCTCAAGCCTTAAAACAGTTAGAACATTACACATTAATATACCTATGAGAAAGGAAGAACATTCATGTGACCATCAAATAGCTATAGCCCATTTGACCTTGTTGAAGACATAGAACCCAGAAAATCAAAATTTCCACTTCTGTGTAATTTATGTGCAGAATAACCGTCTTTCAGATTTCTTGAAAAGGATCACAATTTTCTTCAAGAGATTTGGAAGCAATGTCTCCTAACAGCTATAATGATTAGGATTCCCGCTAGCTGACAGAAAATGTTTATATTGCCTTAAAATGTTGTGATGATTAGCTATAGTGTGTCTGGAAGTGATAGCAGTGAGAGGAAGTGTGTTGACAGAGTGGAAAAATGGGGAACATAAAATAAAATAAGACTTTCCTTGAATCTAACAGTTGCAGATAATCCTTTTCTGCCAGTAGATATATAGATATAAAGCCCAGTCTGGAAGGTGTTAATTGATCTTTACGTTTGTCCAATGGGGTCACAAATAATGACTAAATCTTGTTTAATGGGGTCTGTGAGATTGACCTAAGAAACTCCATTGTCCACTCTGGAGAAACAGTTGACTGATTAAATGGACTGGTATTATTACTAATATGATGCCTATAAAACCTTCCTTCAAGTACTACCATCATTATAAGTCTTAAGATAGAACATATTGCATTTTGAAGGAGTGGAGAAGAATAACATCAGGTTTATCAGAAAAAGAAATAATGAACAATTGGCTAAATTAAATAAAACAATGGCAGAGGCCAGTTTGTGGAAAGAAAGCTCTTTTCAGAAATTCATAATTATTTGATTTCTTTCCTAGACTCATCCTGGGGAAAACGTGTTTACATATTGTTGTCTTTATGTTGTCTTTATTTAAATGTTCAGGTGTTTTGTTGGCTGAAAGAGCATAAATATTATCTTCAAATTTAGTTTCTCACAAAGATTGGGTTCAGGTATTGTACCAGGATTTATTTGCTTCTGGCTTTGCTCATTATGTAAATCTAGTATTTATGATTTGTAAAATATTGTTTATGACTTAGCAGATTTGCTGATTCTAGCTTCTGGTGATTTATCCAAGAAGTGACAGTTGTTGTTATTGTTGTTGTTTTTAAATGCTTGATTATGATGAGTCATATAACCCAATGAAAACATGGCTGTATGCATCTTCAAAAGTCCCTTCAAAAGACCTTTAAATTCCCTACTGAATTTGTTTTGACTTTGGTTTCCTTTGGATTAAATTACAGGGTTTCTGCTGCTAATTTAAGGCATGTTGCTCTTATGGTAACTACTGTATATCTTACATGTTTTTATTTCTGTCAGGGTCTATGCTACTTTTGTATATAATATTTGCATTGGTATAATTCAAAAAATCAAATAAAATCAAGAATCCCAAATATAGGACAGATATTCACTGTCTACTAGTGTTACATACTCTGTTGGACAGGAATGCTAGCTAGCTGCATGACTGGATGGATAGATAGATGGATAAACAGATAAAAGATGTATGGATGATAGATAAATAGAAATAGATGAGAAAGAGAGATAGATGGGGAATAGATGGATGAATTGATAGATGGATGGATGGATGAATGAATATGGATTGTCCCATAACCTCATTCTGAATATTACTGGGTCTGGAAACAGAGATATTTTAGTAAGCTGCTATAATTAAACATTAAAAGATGCAAATGTTATATATGAAACAACCACAAAATACCATAGAAATTCAGATAATAATCTTTCATTATAAAGAAAATAATTTTTTAAAAATCAGGTACAGCTGCCACCAATCCTTTCATTGATTGTTGGCACTTAAAAAACGTTTGTGAGTGAAACAGCAAGGGATCAGAGAAAGGGTGTCAAACTCACGATGATACATCATCATGTGACATATCACAACTTTTTCCCTCTTTGCTAAACCATCGCCAGCCCAGCTGCAAATTTGACACCCCTATTCTAGAGTGACTCAGAGACCACAACCCAGTTTTTATTAATTCCTTCCCATTTTTCTCTTTATAATTATGTGGCAAACACTTTGGTTTCATCTGTTTTTCTATAGATGGAGACAATTCTTTCACTGCTTGTTGGTTATGAAGGATAGATTTCTATTCTGCTTCAACCCTCGCTCAATGTTGCATGGAAAAAAATAGCGTTTATCTGCTAATCTGATGCAAATGAATTGTTCAATCATGCAGTTAGCTAAATTGCTGGCTCATCAATTCTTTCAGAGCCAAAGCATTTTGGTCTTTCTTTCTCTCTCTTCTCTCTCTCCCTCTCTCTCTCTCTCTCTCTCTTTTTTTTTTTTTCTTTCTCGTTAGACCGTTAGCTATTGCCTCAGCACTTACAGACTTTCTCAGCAGGTTGCAGTTTCTCTTTTTATTTTCTTTTGAAGAGGAAGATTTCTCTAAGTTCTTTGAAACACATTACCCCCCCCCACCTTCCATCCCCACCCCATATTACTAGTGGTATACATCGGGGGTCTATTTTGTTTTCTAGATTTGGAAATGAAATAGAATAGAATAACAGAGTTGGAGGGACCTTGGAGGTCTTCTAGTCCAACCCCCTGCTTAGGCAAGAAACACTACACCAACTCTGAATGTTGGAGATTCACAACCTCTGGAGGCAAGTTGTTTCCATCATATGAATTGGTACTAACTGTCAGGAAATTCCTCTTAGTTCTGGTTGCTTCCTCCTTGATTAGTTTTCACGCCAGTGCTCTTGTCCCGCCCTCAGGTGCTTTGGAGAAATCCTCTCCTTCCTTCCTTCCTTCCTTCCTTCCTTCCTTCCTTCCTTCCTTCCTTCCTTCCTTCTTTCCTTCCTTTAAAAGATAAATTAGGTGTGTCCTAGGATAATATGCGTCCTAGGATAATGTGGATTATCTGGGTCATGATTCAATCTGGATCAGTCACTTAGAACAGAGGTTTAATTTTCCAAGCTTTTGGACTAGGAAGTCGATCTTCAAGGAATTTGTCTCTGCTGAAATATGGGTCTTGGGTTATTCTATGTGTGGTGTTTATGTGGTGTTTGGTTGGTGTGGTGATCGTCAGCAATTGGCTGTTGTTTCCTTGTGCTGCCAAACCCTCAGCTTTTAAGTATCTGATGTGTGTGTGTGTGTGTGTGTGTGTATGTTTGTTTGTTTGTATGTTTGTTTAGTGTATGGCACGTGTTAGCCAGGGATCACTAAGGTGGCTGGCTGCCTGCCTCTGTGAAAGGAATTATTTTATGGTGGTGTTATTTTTTTACCTGCGGGATGCCTGAATTCCAGTAGTCAATTGGGGGAGGCTCCTTACTTGTCTCTCTGCAGTTTATTCACTCACAGCCACCAAGCTGCTGACCTCAGTGGTGTGCAGGCCTAGTGTCTTATCATGTGAGCCATCAGAGCCTTGTATACATACATATATACACATGCACATAACCCAACAGATTGCAGGTTGTCTAGTGGATGGATGTGTGTGTCCGTGTGTGTGTATGTTTGTACACCAGAGATGGTATTCTGCCAGTTCAGACCAGTTCTGGTGTTCCGGTAGTAGAAATTTTGACCAGTTTGGAGAACCAGCAAATACCACTTCCGACTGACCCCATCCACCCACCCCCACCCTCTCCCATCCTATATTCCATTGTTTTTTAGCTCAGCTGATTCATATGGCAGAGCAGATTGCTGTGCCTCAGCTGAGCTAAAAAACAGCTCACCTCACTGAGGGCAAACTTTGAGTTCTGCATGCGCGTGAAGTGATATTTGAGTGCTGCACGCATTTGGAAAGTGATCTTTGAGTGCAGCACACATGCAAAGTGAAGCATGCAGAACTGGTAGTGCACAATTTGGAATTCCATCACTGGTGTACACACACACATATCCATCCACTAGACAACCCATAACCTGTTGGGACATTGTTTCATAGATATTTTATTGCCTAAAGAGAGAAGCAAAATGACAGCACATGAGCAAAAGCATAGTGGGAACAGAAGTGGCTTCCAACTTCCTGCCAGGTTTCCCTTTGACTCTCCTTGTGGGAAGCTGGCAGGGAGTATTGGAAACAGCAATCATACTACCACGACAGTGGTGAAGCTGCTACACCTTTGCCAAATTTCAGTCCGGCTGAAGGAATGGGTCCAAATTTTGGACACATTCTTTAAACTAGCCCATTTGAAGGACTTTTGTATTCATGCCCAATTTCACCCAACTGAAAGTTACAAACAAATGGTGGAGTTTGAGTAATATATAGATTGATTCACTTTAAAAAGGACCATTTTGCTAGTGAAAGGCAACAAATTGGCATGCCGGATGCCTAAATTTCCGTGATTAAGGATGCAAGGAATCCTTTTATGGTTCCCTAAACCTTGTTAGGAGCTAATCACTGGAAATCAACAGGAAGCACACCTGCTGGAGCTTGGTTGATGGTTCTAGAAAAAAAAAATAGGACATCAGTTGCACTATTCTCTTGGAATTCAGTCTGGGCTTTTTCTGTAATTGACAAAAATCACATTTCTGACTCCAAAATGCAAAAATGCTGTTACATTGGTTGATTGTTCTCTCTGTCTGAAAATTTCTCCTTATTTCTAGGTTGAATCTCTCCTTGATCAGTTTCCATCCATTAATTCTTGTCTGGCCTTCAGGTGTTTTGGAAAATAGCTTGACCCCCCTCATCTCTGTGGCAGCCCCTCAAATATTGGAAGATTGCTATTATGTCCTACCTGGTCCTTCTTTTCACTAGACTAGCCATGCCCAGTTCCGATAACCATTCTTCATATGTTTTAGTCCAGTCCCGAATCATCCTGATTGCTCTTCCCTGCACTCTTTCTAGAGTCTCAACATCTTTTTTTATAATATGACCAGACCTTGCTGCTGGTCATTGACTTCTTTGTACATGTGTTTCCATATTGATTTTTTTTTTACCCATTTCCTGCAGAAACAGCTGCTAAATCTCACGTATCAGATATGGAAAAGCACGGTCTGCATAGATAGCTTCAGTTTGACTTTTACCCAAAAATGGCTATTTTGTAGCTTGGAATTATATGGTAAGAGATTGCTTCTTCAGGAGGACTTATTGCTTAGAAATTTTCACTCTGAATATCTTTTGATTATCTTCAGGGGAAATAATAACTTCAAATTAGTTTCCATTTTTCTGTGCATTTCTATGCACTTCAGGATTCAGTTTCAGTGACAGGTGACATTGGCTGCTGGCAGTGCTTGATAACACTGGTGCAAATGTAGACTCTTAATTTGCAATGGTGATAAATAGGGCTGTTTGTGGGATTTGAATTTGTGAATTTTCTTGCCTAATGCATGATTTGAATTTAAGGTATCTGTTGGATGCACAGTTCTCAGCTAAACGGGGAAAAAGTGTTATGATACTGATTGATGAAAAATGCATTCAGAAATGCATTAAAATACATATTTAAATTTGATTTAAAAATAAATAAATCTTCAGGCTAGAAAGATATGGAACAGACTAAATAGCAATTACAGTACCTGAAATTGTAGCACAACCTCTCGCTGATTTTGATTGACTTTGAGGTGCAAGATCATGTAGGAAGTCCTGAATTTCCTGGAAAACTAGGAAGTAGAATGTCTGTAGAGATTCTCAGTCATCCCGGTCATGGTTGTACCAAAGATACTTTTTCAGGAGGCAATTGGACTTTCTTATTTTTCCAGATTTCCAGAGGAAAAATTGCAGACTACAGAAACTGGGAGTACTACTCAGGTGACCCCGAGGATAAACCTCCAAGTGCTTCAACTACCCTCTAAAAGGATGCAAATGACCAGCTGTCTTCATGGAATATAAATCCTTCCATTCCTCACGATTCTGTCAGAGCCAAAGAAGAAACTTCTTGGATGAGAAGTAAAACATCTTCAAAAGAAAAAAACAAGAACATCCAATTGCCTCCTGAAAAAGCACCTTTGGGATAAGAAGTTGAACAGTAACCCAGAAGATGACAATGGTCACTTCCATAGTGCTGCTTGGACTTTACACAGATTCATATGTGATCTCCAGGACTACAAGATAATTCAAAGTTGACTTGAATAGTGCAGAATGCAACAATGTCAGTTTTCTATTGATGTGTTTGCCATTAATTTTCTACTGTGGAAATTAAGCAGTCAGTTGAGCCTGTGGTCTCAACTGGGTGATTCTTCTTATTCTTGGGATGTAATGTGACAGAAAAATCAGATTTAAATCTGGACCTATTTTGTACTGAGACAAAAAGAAGGCATGTGAGATTTGTCCTTCTCCATATGAGGGATTGTTGAGTAGCAAATAGTTTTATAAAGGGGAAGGAATAGGCAAAGAAAGAGAAACAATAAGTTTAGGACTGTAATTCTTTCTAAGAAACTATTCTTCAGGTGGTGCTTAAATGAAACAATAGTATAACCACGAGCTTCATTTAGGAAATAATTTGCTGATAAAGGTAAAGATATCCCTGTCAATCGTGCCCAAGTCTAGGGCACAGTTCTTATTTCTGCTTCTTGTCTGAGGGAGCCAGCATTGTCCAAAGACATTTCCATGGTCAGGTGGCCAGAAGGACTATATACCAAAGGTGCATGGAATGCTGTTACCTTCCCACTGAAGTGGTACCTATTAATCTATTTGCATTTGCATGCTTTCAAACTGCTAGGTGGACAGGAGTTAAAGCAAATAATGGGAGCTCACCCCACTGCACAAAGCTTAGGTTTGCAACCTAAGCTATCAGCTGTCTGCTGACAAGCTCAGTCTCTTTAACCACTGAGCCATCAACACCCCCTAATTTGCTGATAGGAAAATCTAATTTACTTAGGTTTGCCTTCAACTTAGCACTGCATTTTCCTCCATTCTGGAAAGAGAAGTACCTGGACTGTGAGGGGAAGGAAGTAAAGAATGTCCTGGGTATAATAAACAGGACAGAGGGACAGTTTGGTGTGGCAGTTAAGGCAGACAAGTCAAACTCAAGGCCTGCAGGCCATACCTAGCTCGCAATTTGGTTAGATATGGCCTGGAAATGGCGAGAGCCTGGCTCCTGCCACCTAAGCCCCGGCCCACCCCAACCTGGCTGAGTACTCCCCTGGGTGCACACATAGGAAGTTTTGTCAAGTTGGCCACACCCACCTTTGCATGCCCACCCAACCATGCGCACCTGGCCACTGTTAGTCATCATAGTCTTACATGCAACTGGCCCTTTCAGAGCAACCATAATGCTGATGCAGCCCTCAATGAAATTGAGTTTTACACCCCTGGGTTAAGGCTAGAAACAAAGATATTTGGTTCTGATCCCACCATATGCACGAAGCTAGCTAGGTGATTTTGGGCCAGTCATTCTATTTCTCTGCCTTAGATAGCAGACAATGGCAAACCACTTCTGAAATCTTAGCAAGAAAAACTTCAAGGACTAATGCAAGTAGTCTCCAGGAGTCATCATTTACTTGAAGGGACATATACAATAAGAAGCAGGTTAAATAAAGACATAAAAAATAAGCCTTTGAGAAAAAGAAAAGAAAAAAAAAGTGCAGTGCCCCTCTGCTCTCTGTATACCCATTCTCCCCAATTTTCAGGGGGTCTGTTGGTACAGCAAATCAGGACTTGCAAAGATGAATTCCATAAACATGTTTAAGTACACAATGTTACAAATCATTCTGGCTAGTCTTTCCATAGTATTCAGAGAAGCTGGTGAGGACAAAGTCATGTTAGGGTTCTCTTTATCCTCTGAAAGAGTTCTCTCTCTTTTTCTTAATACTTGGAAGGGCTTCTGTAGAATGTACAAAAAGGCCCTACAGTTATAGTTAAAAGACAGGCTTTACAAAATTTCCAAGAACAATTCAGACTCCTGGCTTTTTCACACTGTTGCCTCATGCTCTAATGTGTTGAATTGTCAGCTTTGAGCAGCAGGATTATGTTCCCAAGCTTGGCTGACTTTCCTGCATTTTCAGCATCCTTTATCAGGCTTTGAATTATATATCTTGCATGAGTTCCGGCGCGCAACGGAAGACTGGATTAGGAATAGTGAGGAATGGGCGTAGGGACAGTGAGTAGAATATTACTCAACTCATTATGGATTGATTATCTAAGAGTCTTTGTAGCATCTTCAAAAGGCTATTATTCGACAGACCACACAGAAAGAAGCAGGAATCCATTTGAGGGTCTACCTGTATAATGCAAATGCCTGCAATCATATTGTATTGTACCAATGAGGGAGAATATTTGCAGCTCAGGGTTGAAATGAGGGGTCCTTGATGCTTTCTGAGCTTGGTTGTTTTCTGGCAAGATGTTTCATTACCCATCCTAGGTAGCACTGAAGATGTAAAGGAATGTCTCTAAGGAAACAACCAAGTTCAGAGAGCATCAAGGATAGTGGTGGGATTCAACAATTGTAACAAGCGGTTTGGTGAGCACATGCTTCTCAGTGTTTGAAAATGGCCCATTTTCAGCTCTAATACTTACCTTTAGTCACCTTACCTGGTGACTAAAACAGCGACTAGCAGCAATCCGCTGTGCCGCACGAATCAGCTGAGCTGCCAACACGGAAACAAAGGACAAACTAGGGCAGGGCAGGTGGGCAGGGCCAACTGATTGCTGGAACTACTGGTTCACCTGAACCAGTCCGAATCCAATCCCTGATCAAGGACTCCTCATACTATTCGTCTTATTCACACATTCGATTTCAAGAAAGCACCATCTTTGGAGACCATCAATCCAAGGCCAACCAAGGAGAAGGTGACTCTTTCATCCCTCCAGTTTACCTTCACACACTATTCTTGTGATTTGTTATACTTCTGCTCCTCAGTTGCAGGATGTCGAGAAAAGGCTTTTAATTTCTGTGGGAGGAAGCCATTACATGGAAAGAAAAAGGTTTCTGATACATTGCATTAGTCAGCTGAAAACAAGTTTGAGGCTGGGAAAAGAAAAGCCAGTTGCAACAGTGGCTGTAAACTGACCTTCCTTTTGTAGTTCCCTCAGACTCAGGAGGCTCTTTCCATTACTATGTGCAGGTCAGAAGTTCAATCTGCTTTTATTTTATTGGTAAACAGAGCAATAATTCTTAAGTCGTTTGCTGCTGGAATACAACATATCACCCAACCTGCAGATATTGTAATGTCTTCTCTCTGTCTCTGTCTCTGTCTCTCTCTCTCTGTCTCTTTCTCCCTCCTTCCCTCCCCCCCTCTCTCTCTTTCTCCCTCCCCCTCTCCTTCTCACTTTCCAAGTATTATTTTGCTGAGAAGCTCTTGAAAAGCCCCCTTGTGTTTCTAGATGGGACAGGTGATATCACATGAATTGGCATTTCCACTGAAACATTTTTGCTGGTGTCAGCCTAGGAGAAAGAAACATAAGCAGAGGAGGAAAGGAAGATTAGCAAGCTGAACTTTTTGTTTATTTGTTTTAGGCAATCCGGTTTATAATAGCTTAAATTTTATTGACTGACAGGAACTGAATGACTCCTACAGGAAGTGATGAGTTTGACTCTTTCTATGAATTCCAGCAGATAGTTACCAGTTCTCTTAAATAATTTTACACATCCAATAACCCGATTTATCAGGAATGGCCGGACTTTTTCCAGAATCAAAATTGAAGAGATATTTCCAGGAAGGGAAATAGGTGGAATTAATTAAGGAAAAACATGAGAAAATGTTTTTCCAAACTGTTTTCAAACTTTGACAAGGGTCAATTCAACACTGTACCCTTGAGGATTGAGGTCTGTTTCTCTTTTTTCTCCAGGATTTTCTTGTTGATGTTTGTCAGTTTCTTGATGGTCATAGTAAGAAAACACAACAACCACCACAGTAACCACAACCACAACCAAACCACAACCACTATTATTATTATTATTATTATTATTATTATTATTATTATTATTATTAACCACTACACATCAGGAACCCACTCTCAAACATATGGAAAACTAAAGATGAAAAAAACATTCAAAGAAAATCATGAAACTACAAGTTTGGCCATACTTTTCAAATCTAGTATTAGTTTCCTAATACTTCACAGAAAGCACAGGTTAATAGTTTTGAGAAATCCTGCTGAATGTTCGTTTCATTTATCCAAAGTCCTTCTGTCATTTTGGGATGAATATTTACCCCATGCCACAGAGTTGTGGGATAAGATGAGGAATGGAATAATATATTTCAATCTGGGGAAAAAAGAGATATTAATCCAATACCCCCTCCCCAAAATACCCCAACTCTACAGAAATCAATATTTAACTTAGAGGAATGATAATCAGATTCCTTATCTTCTATTGTTGACCATATAGGTTCATCATTTCTACTTGATTGTATTCCAGACCTTTACTGTTCTTCAGAACTGTATTTAGTTCTATATTTTGAACCATGGTGATGCAATGGTTAGAGTGCAGTACTGCAGGCTACTTCTGCTGACTGCTGGCTGACTGCAATTTGGCAAATCAAATCTCACCAGGCTCAAGGTTGACTCAGACTTCCATCCTTCTGAGGTCAGTAAAATTACCCAGATTATTGTGGGCAATATGATGTCTCTGTAAACTGTTTAGAGAGAGCTGTAAATCACTATGAAGTGGTCTATAAGTCTAAGTGCTGTTGCTATTTAATCTTGAGAGTCAAGCTAATTGGAATCCAGTGAAGTTGGTTGTACAGTAAAGACAAGAAGTTTAAATGATGTTTTGAGTTATTTATATGAAGCCAAGCCTTAAATATTTCCGTATCATCTTCTGATGATGATGATGAGGATGATATCATCATCATCTCTAAATTATTATTGCTAATTGTGTTGCAATTCCTTCTTTCCTGAAACACTCAGAAACACTCAGGAAGCTCCAGGTGGTGCAAAATGCCTACATGCAGACATGCAAAATGCCCACATTGATCTGCTGTCATCGGGGCAGAGGGGTGGGAGTTGGGGGTGATTTTTTATTTATTTTTTCCAGATTTTGTTCTATTGTACGTTATTAATTTATTTGATTCTTTTTATTAGCTTTTATTGTTGTTTTTTTTAAATTTTAAATATGGTTTTACATTCTGTAAGCTGCCTCAAGTCGCCCTGGGTGAATAGGTAGCAATATAAATTCATTCATTCATTCAATCAATCAACCAATAAGATAGTTACCAAGCATGAAAAATATAGGTCTGCACCTCCCCTCTTTTTAAAGTTTTCTTAAGGATGTTTTTATTGAAGCCCTACACAATTATATGATTTAGGTTCAAGAATTTAATTTAATTGTATCTTATGGGATAAACTCAAATGTCAGAAGCAAATATATATACTTATAATCTCACATTATAAGGCCGGGCCTTATTTTTTTTTTAACCCCCGAAAAAATGGCTAGGCCGTCTTTTCAGGGGTGACTTAATTCCCCCCCCCTTGCATCCTCGGGTGGGCGGGCGGTGACAGCTTGGACGTTCAGGAGACCTTCCGCCACCATTGCTTTCCCTTCTCCCTTGCTGCTGTGGCGTTAGAGGAACACCTCGGCATTTGACGCAGCCACATGCGGCCAGTCAGGGCTCCTCCCTGCAACTGGAGCCCTGAGGGGACACTTGGCTTCAGACGCTCCCATCACCACCTTCCAAGGGAAGGCGCTCGCGCAAGAGGATCTCTCTCTCTCTCTCCCTGCAAGGTCAATGTCTGCGCTGCAGCTGAGGAGGAGGAGGCTGCAGCCGGTTCCTCCTGCTTGCTGAGAGGTGAGGAAGCCATGGCTTTGCAGAGCAAGAGAAGCGCTGCTCGCCCAGGTGAGATTTGGGAATGAGGGGCAGGAGGAGGCACCCGCGACTCACTTTCCTGGCTCTGCACAGCCCGCATGGTTCTGGCACAGCCCTGGTGGGATGAGCGGAGGGTCCGGCAGGGAGGTGCTCACTGCCTTGGTGAGAGCTCTGCTGCCGGGAAGGAGGGCCTGCCTGTCAGCTTAGCCTGGGGCGCCCAGCGCAGGAAACCCTATATCATTTCAGAAAAATGGTTGTCCACTCTCTTTTTGAAAGCCTTCAGTGATGAAGCACCCACAACTTTTGAAGGCAAGCCATTCCACTGGTTAATGATTCTCACTGTTAAGAAATTTCTCCTTAGTTCTAGGTTTCTTTTCTCCTTGATTAATTTCCAACCTTTGTTTCTTGTCCTGCCTTTTAGTGCCTTGGAAAGTAGTTTCACCCTGTCATCTTTGTAGGAGCCCATCAAATGTTGGAACACTACTGTCATATCCTCCCTGTCCTTCTTTTTATTAAACTAGACATACCCAAATTCCTGTAATTGTTGTTTGTACATTTCAGCCTTTAAGATTCTCTGAGATTAGGTTGGGATTCATGCAATCTTTTCAATCAAATCTACCCAACCCAGTTAGCTTAAGAATGAGCCAGGAACAATACATGGTGATCCCTAAAAATAGGACATGTGAATTGTATTTCATCCAATTTAGCTCCCACCTGGAGCCATTAATCTGCTAGATGTCCTTGTCAATTAATCTAATCCTATTTTCCCACTTTTCCTATGGGGACAATAAGGCCATTAGGGCTAATTGAATTCTTATACAAATCCTGGAGACAATGCAAATTATGTGGAATGCATGAAACAAGTAGGCCTTGGCAACCATTACAGGTCTCTTTCTTACAAATTCATTTACTTGGTGGCTTTCTTTATTTGTGTCAGATGCATCACAATTAAAATAAGATGTACTATAAAAAAACCCTCCCTTTTTACAACCCTGTAATTCGGGGTAGAATTGGGGCAACTGGATGAAACAGTGTTTCCTGGCCGGATGCCCTTTCTGACACCATATGGAGCCCATAACATTTTTTTTTCCTTTTGCTCCCTAGGAGAGAAATAATTGCCGCTACCTAGGATTGAACTCAACCTTCCAAGTGGGTGGAGACTGTCTTCATCACTAGGTCACTCCACTTCTCTTAAAACAAATATATGTCATAAAATATAAAATATAAATTTAAAACATGGACAAGTTAAACATATCTTGCCCAGAGCATTAATTGTATTCTGTCATCTCCCATGAGGTCCTCACTGATCAAGACACAAGCTATCCTCCATGTATTTCTATTGGGAAGCCCATGCATGAATGTTGTGGCCCCCAACATCAAAACCAAGCTTAAATTTGAAGAGGTTCCATTAATATGTTTTTCTTTTTTAATTTCAAATATCATATTGTATCATGTTTTTAACTACTCAGTATTCAAACTAGTTTGATATTGATACTGATATATCAAAACCAGACTTGAATTTAACTCCACAGGAAGTCTATACTACTTCCATTGACATTGATTACAAGAGAATTTTGCAAGTCTGATTATCCTGTGTCTTCTCTTTCTTATAGTCCAATGAAATAGGAAGACTTTTGCTTGCATCTTTTCCAAATATTATCTTAATTTTCAATGTTGAAAATTGTTTTATCCCCTTTTCATAAGTAATGAAGCCTGAATCTGTGTTAAATTAATTTTCCTTACCCTCTGCAATGCCTCTTTTAATGTAGACATGTTTTCTCAATTTGCTTTTGATGAGGTATATAAGTCATTTTGGTCAGTGACTATTTTGAAGGAAAGTAAAGTTGGTTCCAGAATGATCAGAAGTTACCTTTGATGGATACAAGCATTCCAAGTTGTTTAGATCATTAGCTGTAAAAAAGTGTCAGCCTTATCATTGGGCAAAAGGAAGATCTTAAGAAATCAAAACTAGTGTAAAATTAGTGATCTTCACCTTTATACTTATATTGTACTACTAGGACTTGGAGACGTTTTCTTTTATCCTGAAAATTTCTGCCTTTGTTGCCATGCTGCCATTATTTGCCTTGAGTGCTGTATTCCACATAATTTGAAGAAAGAGAATCATTTCCTAGATATATAGAATGGATACTGAAGACCTATAACTAATATGAGAAAAGCTCTGTATCAAGTTTTGATTGTCTGAAGGATGCATCAATATTGGTGAAGCACTTAAGGGTTACTTCAGCTACTAACTGACTGCATATTCAGTTTCAGCTGATCACAACCAAATGGGAGCTAGAAGTGTGATGTGGTTGCAAAAAAGACAGAAGCATGATGTATAAGCCACTGGAACTAACAGTTCTTGTCTCCACAGGACTAGAAATGGATTCCTCTAAAGACAAAGTGAAAAAGTTGAACACATTTAGACTGGAAAAGACAGAGGAGGGACAAAACAAAGGATATCTGTTTTCATGGCTGAATGGATGGATAGAGATGATGGATGGATAGATAGATCAATGGATGGATGGATAGAGATGAAATATAGACATAGAGATGATAGATAGATAATATCAATTAAGAGTAGAGAAGACAGGTGATGGCCTCCTCTTCACTGGATATGTTCAAGCAAAGCTTGGTAGCTCACTGAGACTTCATTTTGGATTTCTGCCTTAATTAGTGACTCAGACTTTATGTCTTCAGTGATCTATCCCAGTTCTATGATCCCATGATCCTAATTTTGGAATCCAGGACTGAACAAGCTTGAGAAGTTACAACTGTGGCTACATCCAAAACCAACCCTTTTTAATGGTGAGAAAAAAATAACAGGGCTCAGCAGTAATTTTCTATCAGTTAGAAATTTCTTATAATTAATACAATTTATAGGATTATATTTGAATGAAACTGACAGAATTTTGATAGCAGCTTCAGCCATTTATAAGCATGGAATAGCGTGGCACGAATAGTTAGTTTTCTACATTAATCACAACTTATTATAAAGTTCTGCTTTACATGGTCAGGGCTGATTTATAATAGCTTAGTAACAAACTTAATTGCGCAGTGAATATTTGTAAAAGTTCTTTCTTAAAACAAAGGAATTGATTGTCTCACAATTGTAATGTTATTGTCAAGAAGACATTACTTCTTGGACCATAAATGATTAATTTGCAAATTTATGAGCCTGAGGATGAACTTTCTGTGTTGGAATTAACTGAAGTGTGACTGTAATTCCCTTAGTTTTGTGTAGATTGTGATAGAGATGATTTTGGTATATTCTTGCAGGATCACATTTATCAGTCTCATTGTCTATGAGGCAGATAATAATGTGTTTTTGCCTGTTACCACATTCAGCTTTCAACAATATGAAAGTTATTCCCTCAAGTGTTTACCTTTTTAAATCTGCCAGCTCTTCATTGTAAATCAGACCAGAAACCCAATGCCTTATAAGTCAACACTACTTTTATTGCAAAGCTATAGTAACAGAATCTTACTAGTCTGAATCTTATTTCATTCTTTGACATAGTGACTAAATTAATAGACCAGTGGAATTCTGTGGACATATTATATTCAGAAATGCATTCGACAAGGTAGACCACAACCTACTTCTTGGTAAGCTAGAAAAGAAGTGGGATAGATGGATTTGTAACTGGTTGACAAACTATATTTAATGAGTCATCCTTAATGGTACCACATCTTCAAAGAGGGAAGTAAGCAGTGGGGTACCACAAGGTTCCATCCTGTCCAGTACTGTTCAATATCTTCAATATCCATCTGTTGCCTTGGGAGAATATTCTTAACATTCTTACTATTCTCTTAGTAGATATAAATAAACTTCTTTCTGGAGCACATCCCTTTGAGGAAGTGAGCAATGATGTGGCAATAAAACTAGATTAATAGTCTATCTAACATAACATTGAACAGTGATAACAGAAGTATTTTGTTTGCAACTCTGAAAAAACAGGTATGCTTCTCTTGGAGCACATTATAATATGCAAGGGTGCAATAAGATAGTTTGTCATTTTTATTTTTATTTTTGGTAATTCATTGGGAGGGGAGAAAAAGTGTGTGATATGCAGATACAATTACGGAACTTATTGGGTGACAAAATATCATATGATTTTGAAATAAGAAGTGATTGGGGCAGTTTTATTCAGAAATCTTATGCAATCAAACAGGACAGGGTCAAAATAGCTGATGTTGCAAATGATTTGATGTTGCACAATCTTTCAAACAAACCTTCAATCATTTTTATGGCTCAAGGTTGACTCAGCCTTCCATCCTTCCAAGGTTGGTAAATTGAGGACCCAGATTGTTGGGGGCAAGAAGCTGATTCTGTAAACCATTTAGAGAGGGCTGTAAAGCATTGTGAAGCAGTATATAAGTCTAAGTGCGATTGCTATCCTGTCAGTTTTTCCAAGCAGATTAGACAGGAAATATAACTGGATGAACTAATTCTACTTTATTGTAAAGCTGCATTAAAAAAGAATATTGCAAATCTGAAAGTACAAATTTTTCCCCATCCCATTTATATCCCAAGAACTTAGTGACAGTCCTTTCCTGAGCCTATTCCTCCTCCCTTTATGGAGCTGCATGCTGCATCCTCTCTTATCTAGCCATTTCTTAGCTAGCGTTTATTTGCCCTTTCCATCAAAGTCTTTCTCACATACTATTCCATCTTCCTGCAGGAAATGTAAAATATTAATTGATCTTGCTCAACTACCTTTCTGAAATGCATTTACATTAATAAACAAAGAACAAGTTGCAAATAATTACAAAATAAATTGTTCTTTTTAAGCAACCCCCCAAAAAAAGAAGGTAGTTGGTTATCAAACAAATTTATTAATTTAATTATTCATTTGTTCTATTTATATATTCATTCTTCTGGCATGCTTATACCATAACAGTGCTTTCCATTATGTTTCCAGGATTTATCTGTAATCTCTTTATCACCATTCATACAGAATTGTCAAGTGCCTTTTCCTGCAATATTTGTTAAGTTCATTTACTTTCTTTTGTCTCTGGGGAGTCAGTTTAAAAAAAAACAGAAACCTGCATTAAAAAATAATCAATCTAGCCTTCTGGAATAAGTTTAAAGGAAATGAAGAAAAATGCAGGTTAAATATTCATTTACCACACCTGATTTTCATTGAATCTTCTAATGTTTTCTTCTAGAACTAAAGCTATAGAGTTCCCTCTAAACCACCTCTCTTCCTCTGATCTTTTGATTATCCATATAAATCCATAGATCCAATGCATACTTTACTGAAGGAATGTGATCTCATTGTGGCTGTAACCAATCAGAGAATGAATAAATCATGGAAAGAATCAGCGAAGGAAGAAATCACTTCGGAGAGCTAGTCCCATAATTTATCAGTTCATTTCTGGTGCTGTCTAGCTTGACAGACAGAATGGTTTAAGTTCCCATATGATTTCACTCTATAAAAGTCATTTTATTTGCTGCTAGGATAATAAATGATAAAGACACAGAAGCTTAATATCTTCAATGTCTGTACTGGATTCTGTGCCACACCTTTATATGGTCACTAATTGTTCAGAAAATGACTAACTTATTTGCTGCCAAATATATGCATATTTGTGTTTTAAATACCCTTTAAAACATAAATGGGAGTAAAAATAAAGTGAACACCTCTCATGATTTGATCAATAGATTAATATATTATTGTCTTATGGTGGTAAAACTCCTAAAAGTTTATTTATTAAGTAACATAGTAACATTATTTATTAAGTAACATAGTAACATATTTGTTAAGTAACACAGTGTTAATTTATGCAATGGCTTCCAGTTAAGGTACATACTCCATTTGTAGGGTAGCAATGAAACTCTTTGAAATCAGATTCAAATGCCATTTGAAAATATAAGTATCATAATCATAAAGGCATTTTCCTCCTATAGAAGCAAAAGTCAGATTTTGAAGAAGCAGGATGGAAAGAGTATTAATGCTTTTAAATTTTGTTCTTGGAGAAGAATTCTAAAATACGAAGGACAGCCAAGGAAGCAAAGAAATGTATCATGGAAAAAAATCAATCTTATCTGAGACACACATGATCAGACTCAAACTATTCTAATTCAGAGACATTATGAGAAGAGCCAGCTTCATTGAGAAATCTATACTGCAGAGAAAGATGGGGAGAAAGAGAAGAGGATGACGAACAACAAGACAGATGGATTTAATTTTAATAGTTATGGTTGAACTATTGGAAGATTTGAAAGACCATGTTGGAGACAGGAGAACATCTGGAGAACACATGGGCCAATAATTGATACCAAATTGATGACAGTCAGTCAATGAACCAATCAATTATTGTCAATACCAAAATAATAATTTATAAAAGGGAATAACTAGCAATAGCAATAGCATTTAGATTTCTATACCACTTCACAGTGCTTTACAGCCCTCTCTAAGCAGTTGACAGAATCAGCATATTGCCCCCCAAAATGTGGATCCTTATTTTACCCACCTCGGAAGGAGGGAAATCTGAGTCAATCTTGAGGTGGTGAGATCCGAACTGCCAAACTGCAGGCAGCCAGCAGTCAGCAAAGTAGCCTGCAGTACTGCACTCTAACCACTGCACCACCACAGCTCAGGAAAGAAAGGAAGGGAGGAAGTCAATGGCTGGAGACCTTGTGGGCTTCCAGAACAGAGGTGAAGAAGAAGAAGGGCTCGACACTAGATTGGAAAAAAATATTTAAAAAAAAATCCAAGGAAGTAGTAATTTGAGTAGCAATGGCAATGTACCAGTGGAGCCATGAGCATTCAGAGATTGTATTCTTCTCACACAAACACAATAAATCAATGACAAATCAGTAATATTCATGTTGCTAGATTGAAATATTTTAAGTGTTTTGAGATGAACAACAAATGTTAAGAATCTCTCTGCAATCAAAACTGTTCAGTACCTAAAGGATCGCTTCAAATAGGCAGTATATACCTGTTGAAGTTTGTTTCTGATTAATTTCTTACCAACTCAAGGTAGGAAGCATTTCTTCCCATGGTGTCACCATGTTAAATTTCAGTTTTAGTGGTTTGGATCACCCAGTGTTTTGATCTGGAAAGTGGAAGGCTCTGAAGAGCTATGCAGAATAATGTACTGTAGTTCTCCTGGCTATACTTATATGTGTTCCAAGTTGCCTACCCCTGCTGATATACAAAAGGAAGACCTGAGGCTTTATAGGTGCATTAATCATATTGATCTGAGGATACACAAACATAATAACTCATGAAGCTAAGCTTCTACCTGAAGATCCAAGTTTTTGCTTAAAAGTCTTATATGGGGAAATATTTCCAAATGTGTCCAGAAATATTGAATGTTTCCTCCAAAATTAAGGCAGAAAGTAGTACTAAAGAATCATTTCATTTGGTGGGGTGAGAGGAGAGTCTACCACCTTAAGGCATGTCTTGAATCCATCAACAAGGAAACAATCACAACATGTAGCCATTAAAATCACTGCCACCATTAAATAAGGTGTATGGTGGCTCAGCAGTTCAAGATATGTTGAGCTTGTCAGCTGGAAAGCTGACAACCCGGGTTTGAGACCTGAGTGCCATGCAACAGGGTGAGCTCCCATTACTTGCCTCAGCTCCTGTCCCACCTAGCACAAGGGTCTTCAAACTTGTCATATTTAAGTCTTGTGGACTTCAACTCCCAGAATTCCCGAGATAACATGACTGGAGGAGGAATTCTGGGAGATGAAGTCCACAAAACAGTCTTAAAACAGTCAAGCAGTTTGAAAGTATGAAAACGTAAGTAGATAGATAGATATTGCTTAGGTATGAAGCATTCCATGCACTTTGGCATACAGTCATGCTGGCGAATTGGCCACATAAACACTGGGTCCCTCAGCTAAGAAACAGAGATGAGCAACATTCCCTAAAGTTGGAAACCATGGGACAGGGGAAAAGTTTTACCTTACCAATATTAAATAATTAAAATAAAAAGATGTGAGGGCCAGTCTGAGCTTCCAATGGAGCATATTCCATATTTTATGTATAACAGGGAGAAAGGGGAGGAAGGAAGAACTTTCCAGCAGCACCTGGAAATGAATTTTTGCAATCCTTTAAAGAGAACTGTTCTTAATAATGTGGCAGTTGTTTAAGGAGAATATCTTCCCATTAAGATGCCATTAACTGCATTCCATCAGTGTATAAAGGCGATTTCACACAATGCACTCATTGAATGCTTTGTGTTTAACCAAAGGAATATTTTCTAGCATGCAGCAGGATTCAAACAAAAGAAGCCAGATTATTCTTCTAGAAATTTCACTGGGTGAAATTTAATTACATGCTATATTCTTACATTGATATCAGTGTACCAGCCTGCTGCCACAGCGTCTTTAAAATAATAATAATAATAATAATAATAATAATAATAATAATAATAATAATAATAATAATAATAATAATGAAATGAGAGGGAAAAAAGACGCTTAATTATTACTTAAAAAACTAAAGATGCAAATGTGGCTTTCGAATTTATCTCGATCATTTCAGATTTATCTTAAAGGGTAGCGTGAAATCTCTCCTTTCGTGCTACTTTTTAAGATGCTCTTGCACTTATAGGCCACAATACTTAAAAGACCATACTGTTTTATTGCAGAGCTTGGTAGGGTAGAATTTTAAGTACAGATTTTTCTCCCCTAAATAAAAGTAATGCATCTTTAATCATTTGCCTATAAATGTTCATACAATGAGCTAGGATGACTTCATATTAAATCAGAAAAATGATAACAGAATAACAGAATTGGAAGGAACTTTGGAGGTCTTCTAGAACAAGCAGGAGATCCTATCCCATTCCAGACAGGTGACTGTCCAGTCTCTTTTTGAAAGCTTCCAGTGATGGAGCTCCCACAACTTCTGAAGATAAGCCGTTCCATTAGTTAATTGTTCTAACTGTTAGGAAATTTCTCCTTAGTTCTAGGTTGCTTCTCTCCTTGATTAGTTTCCATCCATTGCTTCTTTTCCTATTTTCAGTTGCTTTGGAAAATAGGTTGACCTCCTCTTTTTCATGGCAGCCTCTTCATATTGAAACACTGCTATAATGTCTCCCCGAGTTCCTCTTTTCACTAGACTATGTATACCCAATTCCTGCAATTGTTCTTCATATGTTTTATCTATACCAAGCCCTGAATTGATACCAAGCCTGTAATCTGTATATTGATTACTTTGTGGCAATAGAAACATTAGTAGCTGGTTATTATGTCAAGATGGCAATTATCAACTACACTTATATTCTTCCATTGACATCAATGTCCCAGCATGCCAGCAAAAACATCTTTTTTCCTCCCTGTGCCCCTTCTTTTCTCTCTTAAGTTCTTTTTTTTTTTAAATAACACCTAAAAGCTAAACATGCAAATGTGGCTTTCAGATTTATCTCATCTGAAGCTCTCTTTTCACGCTCCCATTCAAAATGCTCTTGCACTTATAGGCCACAATACTGAAAAGACCATACTGTTTTATTGCAGAGCTCCAGAGAGTAGATTTTTTTTTTTTTAAATTTTATTTGGGTTTTCACAAAAAACAAAATGCAAATAAAACATCCTTTTTGAAAATGGCATGGTCCCAGGTTATCACTTCTTCATACAGACACAAAACTCAATTTCATGCTCATTTTTATATTCTATTCCATATTTATTACATTTATATTTTCTCCATATTTCCACTCTTTTAATTTCTCAAATTTGTTTGATTTATCTCATCTCAATTCAAATCATGATTATTTCATATTTTTGTTCTGTCTGTTAAAATCTGATTATTATCTTTTCTTATTTACAACTTTCTACTGTATTAACCTAATTAGAGTATGACACTTTATATCCTTTAATTTTGTCCACTTCAACTCTTATTTAACTTCAGTGTATACGCTTTGAAATTATAGCATTCAATATAATCGCCATAATTTCCAATGTGATTCTGGTGGTACATTCTTAAAATAGACACATATCTTTAAAAAGAAAATAATAAATTAAATAAATAAATAAAATGTAAATAAAGCTCACATTCCACTTCCAATTTTAATTCTATCATTAATATGCTTAAAATCTTACATCTTTAACATTTTTTTTTCAATTGAATACTCCCATACTTCTTTGGGAACACATAAACTTCCAAGATACATTCTTTTTTCCCAGATTTCTGTTATTTAACTCTATATTTTTACAATCATTACTAATATTAAAATGTTCCCTTTTTCTTCTCTCGATCATTTAAATTCATCTATTATTGAACAAACATCCACAGACATTACATAAAATTATTCATCCACCATACATATTTTCTAAAATTCTTTATTGTAATATAACAATGCTATCTTAGCCCATGCTCCTACCGTGAACCAACGGATGCAACAGAGATGTAAACAATGGACGAAAAACTCTTACTATCCGTTCGACCAACCCGATGTACTCACTGCCATGTTTTGCCTCTCCTCTCTATCCGTCAGCTCCGTTTATTGACGTTTCATCCGGCTAAAAAGTTTTGACTGCACAACAACATTCTGCGCGGCAAATCTAATTCTCCAGTTCATCCGTGTCTGCATCTCGCAACGCATCCGCTACGCATTCCGTAGCATCTGCTATAAGTCCCTAGGCATCATTCGCATCCGCGCAACTCCATCCCACCCGGCTACGCAGGAGGAAGCAGACGGAACGCGGAACGGATGCAAATGAATGCAGAAATGGATAGTCATCACGGAAACATAGCAATTTAAAACGGATAAAAATGTAGAAGAGGGGACCTAATCTCGGATATTAAGGATGTCTAACAGGATGCCTAGAGGATGCCAAGAGGTATGCCTTAGGAATCAAAGCGGACACCCTTAGGCCTATAAAAAGGGGGAGCTAACTCGTCTGCATCTCACTTTCAGAGCAGCCCAGCCCAACTGTGCGACGCCACTGTCAGCTTTATCTGATCTTCCTCTTCCCACACGCATCCAGTATGTCGCAGTCGGATTGTAACAAAGTCGCTTTCGGCAGCCACCATCGTTCTGCAACCAGTGTGAAGCATCTGCAGGCTCGTGAACTCTACTGTGAGATAGAAAAGGAGCTAAACTCCAAAAAGAGTGCTGCGATCCGACCTGGTTTCTACCAGAAGAGCAGAGATGGACTCGTACAACAAGCTGATGGTGAGCCAGGAACGAAGAACTTCGGCTGTTCCAGAACTTCAATGAGGATCTCACCCTGTTTGATGAAGTTGTGCAGAGGGCGAAACCCCAGGTCGCTCAATCTGCAAACACCGCAGCCTTCTGGCCAGCTTGGAACGCTGGGCTAAGGTGACATCTCTACTCTGCCCACCTGGCCTCAGGGACCTCTACAGGAAGATGCAGTATGCTGGAGGGTGCCACCAACGACATCAGCAATTGTTGGTCAGACAGAATGGTGCAGCCCATCATCGACGACTACAAGGGAGGAGCTCCTCAGTATCCCCTCCAACTGAAGAAAGGATGGAAACTGAGCTGCAGAGCAGTGGTATCAGAGGTGGAACTTACTCACAATCCGTGGAGCCATCGATGGCAAGACGTGGCCCTGCAAAACGGCAGCCAAGCGGGGTTCCACTATAACAAACTCAAGGGCTTCTTCCAGCATCGTCTTTCCCATGGTCGATGCTGAGCTACAAGTTCATGTACAAACCCTCGATGCTTCAGGCAACGAGTCCTTCAGATGCCAGGTAAGACAAGCCGCCAGTGAAGCTAAGGAGGGAGCTGGAACGCAACATATCCGTGGGCTTCCCAGATCCAAACCCCTTCACCGACACCACCAACAATGTCCTACTTCATTGTGGGGATGAACGCTTCTCCCTCAACTAACTACCTCATGAACCTGACATCTTCAGATCTCACCGTGAAGGAGGATCTTCAACTACAGGCTGTCCAGGGCAAGCGGGTAGTGGAGAATGCCTTTGGCATCCTGGCCAACAGGTTCCAGGTACTTCCCTCACCACCATGCAGCATCACCTAAGACGCGTGAGGAGGATTCATGGAAGCTTGCTGCAGTCCCCTTGGCCCCCCGCGCCCACAATCTATGCGCACCTGCACCCAGTCTTGCAGAACAGGCTCGTGGACCTCAACAAGGCAATGGGGATATGGAGCCTGGGGATATGGAGAAGGGAAAACCTGATCCGCACACTCAGGAGTGCACGGCCCAACAAGAGCTCTACATGAAGCGAAGAAGCAGCGCAACCCTCGCTGAAACCTCTGTGTGCACTACCCCCAGCTGGAGCTAGTGGAGTTGGCAGGACAGGATGGCTAATGCCTTAATGGATTGCTTCCTTCAGCATGTCTCATCACACGGATGAGATTGGGTCATGTATGTTTGGTTAGCCTACAATGACAGGGATTAATAAAGAGTTGTGTCTTACTGTGGACATGTGTGGATAATGATTAATTAGTGTTGATGAATGAAGGGCATAGGTGTCACTGGGAGGGTGGCCATACAGTCCCACTATGCTGCGCACTGGAGGTCTTATTATCACTGCTATCCTAACCATCCAAGCTATTACCCTCCACAGGTTCTAAACCCATCCACAGCTATTACCCCATGCCCATCTAGGTCTATCCTAACCCATCCAAAGGTCATTCCTTACCCGTCCCACAAGCATGCAACAGGCTTAACTGTTTTAAAAGTTTCACAAGACTTTATTAAAAAAAAGAATGAAGCAAGTGTGTGAATCAAAAAGACTTATTAAAAACGCTCATAAAACAAAAAAGCTCTCGGCACTCCTCTTGGATCCGCTCGTTCAGGGGTGAAGGTCCAGTGCGTGGAAGGTGCTGGTGCTGGAGTGCTTGTCCTCAGCTCCTCCCGAAGCAGAAGCAGCAGAAGCCACCAGCCCCAGAAGAGGAGCCCCGTGCTGCAGAAGCCCGCCAGCAGACCCAGAGTGAGGGCCAGGGGCGGATGGTAGCCCTTGGTCCCTCTTGCCAGGGCTGGCAGCAGATGGCTGAGGCTTGCGTGCTTCCATACGGTTGTTGGGGTTGCTAGCTGGCGGAGGCTGGAGGACGGGCGGCCACCAAGCTTGCAGGAGCTGCAGGGGAGGCAGGCACCAAGCTGGCAGGCAGGCAGCCAACCAAGGCTGGAAGGAAGGCCTGGCACTAAGGCAGGCACTCAAGGTCTGGCTAGGAAGGCTGGCACCAAGGCAGGCACAAGGCTGGCGATAGACATGAACCAGGCTTGCAGGAAGGTCAGGCACCAAAGGCTGGCAGGCACGCAAGGCTGGTAGGCAGCAACTTGGCAAGGCATAGGCCTGGCAGGCAGGCAGACAGCTAATGGCTGGCAGGCGAGGCTGAGCAAGGCTTGCAAGGCAGGCATGCAGGCAGGGCAGGAAGGCTGTCAAATCCGTCGCAGCAGGATTTTCCGTCTGAATGGTGGACCTGCTTCCGAGCTGCTTCCCTATATTCCTGGGCTGACGCAATGCATTCCCCACATGCGCATTAACTCCAGGCATCCAACCTAGGACTTCCGTGTCATCCTGCTAAGGCTATCCCTATCATTCGCTCAAATCCGTTCGGGTCCCTCTCTGCTTCCGTTCTTTCCGTTCGGCGTCAGCTTTGCTGAGGCCCCGGAACCTAGCGGTGCGCCATCGCTCCATCCGTCCCATCCACTCCCATCCGTGCCATTGCTGGGCTTCCATTCCGCAATCCGCTTTGCATCGCCCTGCCGTCTTCCCGCGCTCATGTTATCCGCCTCCGGTATCCGCAATTTTGCCCCTTTTGGAGCACTGGAAACAACAGGATGACACATTTTGCTCGTCCGCTGTGTCCTTTTGGCACTCATTGGCCAGTGTGACATGGGCTTTATAGTAACCATACAGAATCCCTTTTTCCCGTTAAATTTTCACCATTATCTCTTAAAACAACTTATGGTACAATCCTTAAATTCTTATATCTTTTCTGTTTCTCTATTTTTGTTTCTGTCTTTCACTTCTTTTCCTTGCTTTTTTCCCCCTCTTCTTCTCCCTCCCTTTTTGCTCCCCCTGTCCTCCGTATTCTACACTCTCTCATCTGTTAATCCGCTCTCTGTTGCTTTCTAATATATCTTATCTTTCAAATTGTCTTCTTCTTTTGTTTGTTTTTTTCTCGCCTTCAACTTCACTCTCTTTCCCCCTTTCTTTCTTCCCACCAACTAAAATTATTTGATCAACTTAAAAGATGGCTTCTTCTTTGTCCCAGTCTTCTTGTTCTGCAAGCGTTTCTTGTCGCTTCTCATAGTTCCAGATCCCCATTTCTAAAAATTGAAACATGAACGCAAAATAACTTCTCCTTCTTCCCGTGGCATCTTCTTTCCATTTTTTAAGTTCCTGTTTTCAAGTTCTTCAAAGAGTGATACGCCGATTTGAAAACTTTATAAAGCAACCACCCAGTTAATTTTAGTCAATCCTAAGTTGTCAAAACCAAAATCCAAATAATCCAATAATCCAAGGGTGTTACTACTTGCTTCTTTTTTCACTTTTATTTTCCTGGGTTCATTATTTTGTTACCAGTTTTCCCTTCAAAATGTATCTTGAAGAATCTTAACAAAATTTCACTTTTATTACAGTTCATTCCTTAATTCCAGACAGTCTTCCCTCCATTTTTCCAGATGCTGCTTTGTAATTCTTTTTTTCTCCTTTCCCAGCTTTTAAAAACTTTTAAATGTCCACAAATCTTTTATTATCTCTTTGACTTTTATTTCCAGTCTTAGATGCCTATTATTCCAATAGTGGATTTTTTTTTCAAATTTCTTGTTTAATCTCTTAGCTGTTAGTATAAGGAAAGGAAGAAAAAACCTAATCCTTTCCCTTCTCTCGTCTCCTTTGCAACTTCAAGATCTTCTTTGAAACATGTGTTAAGTTTCACATTCCAGGGCAACCTATTTTGTTGCTTTCTGCTGCTTTGACTGCGTCAACCAAAACTTTCTCTTCTATCTTCCTCCTGCACTTTTTTTTCGCAGTCGAGTTCTTTTTTCTTCTTCTTCTTTTTTTGGGGGGTAAGTTTATTGATTTAAAACAAACTAAAACAAACAAAATATAACATCATCAAAAACAAAACATCCCACCCTGCAGCAGTCTTTATTTATATTC